>JAKUCV010004123.1:17246-40683 GCA_028386065.3 Turnera subulata | reverse complement strand
GATTGTGATTGGGATGTTGATCCCTGAGATTGTGATTGGGATGTTGATCCCTGAGATTGATATTGGGATGTTGATCCCTGAGATTTGATATTGGGATGTTGATCTTGGGTTCTTTTCGATCTGGCACCATAAACAGGTTGATAGCCTGGTACAGCCTTAGCTTATCCGTGACGAGGCCAGAAAGATAAATTTGGAATAATAATAAAGTCCTTGGTACGTTTAGGTCGAGTCTTTGAGTTTGGTCTGTCTTGTACGGTATTGTCTCTGGTATGGTTGTGACTATTGTTTGTATTTCTTCTTTGAAGTATTATAGTTGCCTGCATATCTCTGTTTATCCTTCGTCGGTGAGCACTTCGGACTCACCCCTCACCTGCGGGCTTTCATCCCGTAGGATGAGTTATTTTTGGTACAGGTTTGGTGCATCCCAGACAGGCTGCGGCATTATCCCTTGGACAGGACTTGGATCCATAGTTTGCATCTATGTCACATACAGTGTTTAGTGAGTTGTTAAGTCTTCCGCTGTGCATTTTATTGATATTATTGGGCCATTGGGCCGGTTTTGTTATTTATGATGTTTCCTATTTTGGGCTGTTGGGCCCAGGTTTCAGTTGTGTATACTGTATGCTTGGGCTTATTTTGGTTGGGTTGTCACAGTTCCGGCACGTGTTTACTGTGTACGGTAAATACGGGTCGGGGCGTTTCACGTTCGACTTCTTTGATTATTTGGAGAATAATCGCTATTTTTCTGCCCTGGAAGCTCAGGATCTGGCGAACGATTGTGAAAAGTCACTGACGTAATAAAAGCACTGCGGCATTGACGAAGATGGTTTTTAACATGGGGAGGAAAGAGGTAGAGATAAAAAAAAGGTGGTGTGGTGGTGGTGGGGGTGGCGAGAAATGGCCTCGGAGTTTAGGGGAAGATGGTGAAAATAGAAAGTTTCTCCTTATTACGGTGAAAAACCTATTATCAGAAAAAAGGAAAGGAGATAATTCTGTAGAATTAATTTTAAAAACTTATTTTGCTAAAAATCGTAATTCAAATAAATATATAAAATATAATGATGTGGCAAGCCAAAAGTGGGGTCGTATTCCACTAGTTAGTGGAGGCACCACCATAAAATTTCTCACATTCTTTATACACATTCTCTTCTCGAAAAAAAAAAAGCTACGGTATTTTCTTTGGTAGCTTTTATATTTGCAAATTTGCAAATTTCTCGGTGTGAAAATCAAAGGACATGGTTGACAATTCAATGTTGTAGTGGGTGTCCCCTTCTAATCTCTTGCAACCCAGTGGGAGTAATTTTGGGGAATTATAATCGGGATTGCGAGTAAACATCCACATCAGCTATCCTCTTTTTCGTTGTCTTGGGTTGCGACGTTCTGCAATAACTTCCACAACCTCCCCACCCTCCTAGCAAAAACCAGATCCAAGTGCACCCCATAACCATACACGGAGTAAGTAATCTGATTAAGGAGTCCATTGTTTGAGCCAGTAATTACTTTGGATCATATAACTGGTAGTTTGCTTTCCTTGCAGTAGTGTAGTTGCAATGTAAAGAGGCGAGGCGAATTATATTGAAGCAGAGAATAATTTTCATAGGTAAGTGTAGCAAGTATAGCCTAGTTTGGAGCACAGAGATTTTGAGATGGACGGTGAAGAATCAGGTGAGTAGCCTCAGTCTATAACGCTCTTCTCCCTTGTTCCGAAAATCTAGTTGCATTTAATTATTACATTTCCTCATAATTGATATTAAGATGGGACATACTCACGTAAACCCAGTTAATTAGACCTCAAAACGATATAAATTTACTCATTCTGCAATATGGGACAAACGGAATCACAAGAAAATGATGTACCCAAAAAAAAAAAGAAATAACAAGAAAATGAGAATGAAGACTGACAGAATATCTAATATAGTTAAGCCTATACTAATGTTGTTGTTAAGACTTGCGACTAAATGGATTCTGTTCTTTCATAGTTTTCGGGGAACAATTAATTGCATGACCAACAAAAATCAAATCATAGAAAAGTCTAGTGCATAAATCAAGATGGTACTATAACATGTATATGAACCTACCTATACATCAAACTTTTTCCATTCAGCAAGTTGGGGTCGCACATTTTCCTTTGTCTTCAAGATCTTCATCTTCTCCACCTTCTTCAAGGACACACAACACCCTTTGCCTCCCTTCGTGACGCTAAATCAATCCTTGGGACGATAAAACTTGCAGGCAACTAATTTCGGCATCTGAAAGGATGGCATCATATGCAATTCACCGAACAGTATTGAAAAAAGAGGAACTCAATAGAAGATGGAAACTGAAATTTCTGATAAAAGCTTATTGGAAATAATTTCAAAGATTTTAACAACCAACAGATTCTTGATTCTTAGGAGTTTACGGGAAATTGTGAGATAAAAGAGCTGTGCATCAACTAGGCACCAATTTATAGTTGTGGTAAACTTAGGAGAGTGTAATTAAGGTTTGCATGAGCTTACAAACTAACAGTAATTAGCCAATGCAAGTTAGTGGGAATTAGAATAGTCTTAGCTTATCTACAGCGGCGGTATTGGTCTTTGAATAAAATTCTTCATAAAATCATAGTACTAATTTTGGTGTAAAATTAAGATGAGTTCGTTCTTTCACTAGAAGTTATTATTTGAGTTATGGTGCAAATCGAATTCAAACCGATTCAAATCGCACCTAAAGTTATTATTATGCTAAGAAAGAGATAATACACTTGCTACAACATAGATTCAAATCGTAACATAATAATTGAAATGAATCAATTTAGTTACGATTTGGCTTACACTTTGCAACCAAAAAATTTGCTTTTGACGCAGACCAATTTTGCTAACTTATTTGGCGGATGTTAATGATGAATCCACCAGAAAAGTGACAAAACTTCATGTATCATATTTATAGAGATAAATTTTTCAATACAAATCTGGGTGAACATATATAGCATAGCTCATTAATTGAATTTACCTTTTTGGATGTCTCCTGGTTGTTTTGGTGGCTGGCTGCAACTGAATACTCATAGACAGTCCAATCGCTTTGGGTTCCATTTGGAGATTGTCCATGATAGAAAGGCAGTTCCTTTTTAAAACCAACTAGTTGATTCTTGTGAAAGATTGGCTCAGGCTCACTGTTGTTGATGGCATAGTAGCCATTCTTAGTTGGCAAAACATTGCCCGTTCTTTCTGTAGTAAAGAAGTACCTCTCATTGTCCTTCAAGTACCTGTCACCTACAGCCCATGAATTAGAGCTCACAAGTATATTTAGTATTATGCATGCATATAATTCAATTTGCTGGTACTTAGAGTTGAGACACATATACGAACTGGGTATACGTTAAGTTGCCAAATAATTTTTTAAATTATAGATAGCCAAGAGTTTAGGTGACCCTAGGATCAGTTTTTAGACTGCAATTCTCCCCTATTATTGCTGATTCTAAATTGAAAAATAGATAAAACAAGGCTTAAAGAGAAGGGAAAAAAAATGAGATCTTAGCAACTGAAAAAATGCACCATTGTCAAACAAAAGTTTTAAAAAACCCTAAAACCACTAGTTTCAGAGATCACTATTATTCTTTCCTATTTGTTAATTCAACCATTTACACAACAAAATACATGAAATAACCAAATAAAAATAACAGAAACCCTAAAGAAGAAAATAATATAGAATTAGATTAGAAGAGCCCGGCGATAGAGGATGTATATAAATTTTTGTACTTTTTACATGGCATGGGAGGAAAAGAAGAAATTTTAGCAGTTAATTTACCTGGAGGTGGTAATTCTTCCGGGCTGAGGGAGTAGACATCAAGTGTGGTGATAATATCAGCAGGTAATGCTTCACCTTCTATCTTCCTCTTGAGATAGAAAACTACAAGCTCTTCGTCTGTAGGAGTAAACACATATCCCGTTGGAAGGTTAAGCGCCATTTTTCTTTTTTTTTTTTTGTCAATATCTCGGATTTATGTTATCAGAAGAAGATGGGTTTGATATATTATTACTCTTTTGTAATAATTTTGCCTAGATGCAATCTGTAGTAGTAGTGTGTGTGTGTGTTTGTTTGTATATATGGGAGAAGAAGCGCAAAAGCAATAAAAGACAATGACTAACGGGATCATTTCCATTCTGGAATCTCAAGTCCTCTGCTTGTTTTTTTTTAAAAAAAAAAAAAGCGAAATTGAAGGATCTGGGATTCATTTCTTCAAGACTCTTAAATGGCCTTTTCAAGTTTTTGCCTTTTCTTTTTCATTTTTCCTAAAATACGTTTGTAGAAGGAAGAGTTTGGGTTATTTACCTTATTAGCGTTAGATGTCTCCCATGCATCTGTGTGGGCTGGGAGATTTCTTAATTATTATTTCTTATTGGTAGATGAATTTCTTACAATTATTAATTCATTTGTATTGGAAATTTCTTCTTCAAATACATTTAATCATCCTGTGCTGCTGTGCATATATAAATTAAAAGGGTTATATCAGTTTTCATAAGTTGTATCGGAAGTGTCTTTTTTTTGTTTGATTAGAATGAGTACGTGGGAAACGGCTTGCTTGATCTGTAATATGTCCACAATAATTCTTGTCTAAAAACAGTATGGATAGTTTCAAAATTCTATCTTTTATAAATTGTTACAAGTGTAAATTCCTCCTGAGTTGATGAGTGGAGAGAAAAATCGGGAGGGAAGTTGGGGAATTTGGATGGATAAGGATTGGGATTCAAAAATTAAAAGGTATCCCTTTTGCCTTGAGAAAGCGGTGTACTCTTTGGTATTAAAAAAAAAAAACAGTGGTGTCCTTTATATACGAGCCGTACGACGAGTCATACAGCCCGTCTGTGAGAGGTATAGGACGGCCCATAAGAAAACGTTTACGCCTTTAGCTACGGCTCGGAAGGAAAAAAGAGGAAGAATTGGTGGCATGATGTGTGAGAAGAAATCAATTTGTATGCTCAATTTTCACCATCAGAGTAAGAAAAATCAGAAGTTCAAATCCTATTGAATATTTCTTTTAACAAATGACTGTACACTAAAGACTTGATAGTTTGATAGTATGCCAAACAAGGTTCGCTTAGGTAGTTGAAGTCTAGTTAGCATTCTCAGTAGGTGGAGAGTTTGAATCTCACCAAGTGGGCAATTGCAGAATTTACAATCTATCATACACAAATTCACAACTCCGGTTACATGATCAAAGATAACATACACCTAACTACCCACCGACATCACATTTTTTCTGTCTTGGTAAACAACGGGGAGGTTAGAGCTATGTATTAAGGCACTAGTGATAGTACACTGGGGTAAATTCAATCCCAAAGAATGAGCAAAAACTAACGCAGGTATGAGCAAAAAATACGGCGGAGCCTTCAAAATAGTTACTCCAGTAGGTAAATCAAAGCGGAGATGAAGCCAAAAGATCAGCCAAAGGATTGCCCTCCCAAAATTAAGCTTCAGAACAACCAACCATATGCGTCCCAAAAACTGAAGAACGCCAGAAACCGAAGCATCAGCATGATGCTACTGGCTCTCCCTTAGCAGGACAGTGAGCACAGGCTGGGAATCAAATTCCAGATGGTCCGTAGACACAATTGCAAGCCAGTAAAAGCCCATCTCACACATGACACTTGCCAAAGCTCAGCACAGAATTCAGAAGATACGCAAAGCCAACAAGACAATTTCCGCCTGGGTCTCGCAAAACTCCAGCACTAGCTAATCCATCATGCGTCCAGAAAGGAAAATTGGTACTAAATACTAATGTGGAACCATCCCTCATGTGGTAGTTGCATCCAATCAACTCTTCACTACACATAGATCGACTACTGCCACAATTAGAAGTCAAATCATTAGCACTTACCTTATCCTACTACCGCTGATATCACATGAATAACATAACAGAAACAATAATGACAACAGATTCTTTTGGAATGATAACCATATAGGAATTATAAATCTGTGTTATAGAGAGGCTTATCATAAACTTAAAAGCATAAGGCACGAGTGTGGATAATATTACAGAATCCCATATTCGATGTTATTTTCTCTTTGCAGAGAAATGAGATAAAAAGGAAAAGAAAGTACCTGTACAATTTTGCAACCTTAGTCAGGAGTTAATAGCATTGAACCTATCAATACAGCAGTTAAATTTACAAGCCAAGCTTCTTGGGTCTCAAATAGGTAGAAGGGCCTTGGCGGCGGGAACCTGGCATTGAGACCTGCTGCTGCTGCTTTGCCCTCTTCTCCCGTTCTTTTTCCTTATTTACTTTTTCTGCTTCTTCTTGCACCTTCCTGAGATTTTCCATTTCTTCTTCCATTGCTGTTTTTTCATCTTTCTGCTTTTTCTTGTGCTCCAACATGGATGTATCTGAGTCCTTCACAGAAAAGAACATGGGTCCCAGCTCAGCCAACCAATGAGGCTCCACTGAAGTGGCACACTGCATGTATTCTTTTGTTGTCATTATTAGCTCATGATAAACTACGTAATCAGGAGTGTATCCCAAACCATACAGAGCACTGCTGGGGTGCAAATGGCATGGCATCCCAGTCCTGCAATTTACATATTCCCCAACCCCCTTTAATCTGGCGGCGTTCTGGAAATATGCAGAGCAAATCGCTTTTCGCACAACATCCCAATCAGGACCACAACATGTCAATGGGATTTTCAAAGTTTTGAGAATATCTAGCAGCTGAGATCTGACCTCTCTGGCCTTCCGTAATCCTTTCACATGCAAAAAATGGTCGTTACACCAATCGCCCCGGTACTGGTGTTCCTTCCATTGCAAGTAAACATTCAGCAGAGTCAAATGATCAGACTCTGGAACAAAAAATTTTTCCCTTGCAGCATCACTCTCCTCTGCCCTATCCTTTGGCCTAAAAAACACAGATGGCACTGAAAGCATCGACACAATTGTCAAAACTTCATCAATGCAATTTAGCTGTTCACCCATTAAAAGCATCTTTGCCAGAGGGGGATCCAATGGAAACTCCACCATTTTCCAACCAAGATCAGTTAAGGCTCCAACATTATTAAGGGCACCCAACACCCAAAGCTGGTACATGGAAGTATGAATGTTTTCCTGCGGGGGTGGGTCCATGAAATCAAAGTCCAGCAAGTTCTCAATTTTAAGAGACTTCAGCAACAAAACCACATTGCCAAGATTGGTCCTCTGGATCTCTGGCACTGGACTAGGCAGCATTTCATCCCGATATGCACTTTCTGTATAAAGCCTGTAACATGTGCCAGGACCAGTTCTACCAGCACGTCCAGCACGCTGATCAGCAGCAGCACGGCTAACAGGAAACACTTGGAGAGCATCCATACCCATCTTGGGGTTGTAAACTTTCATTTTACCATAACCTGTATCGATTACATAAAAAATACCATCTACAGTGAGAGAAGTCTCAGCAATGTTGGTGGCTACAATGCATTTGCGTGCCCCCTCTTCAGCTTTCTGAAATATCTTTGCTTGCAGATCAGCTGGAAGTTGAGAATAGATGGGTAGAATCAAGAGTGTAGCGACTGATTTGCTGGTTGAAGAGATGAGTTGTTCCATGCGCTCTTTGAGGGCATAACAGGCTGCTTCAATCTCATCTTGGCCAGTCATGAATATGAGAATGTCACCAGGAGGACTGGTGATGTGGATGGTCATGGCCTGCTTCACCGCAGCTTCAACATAATCTTCACAAGGAGTTTTACTGTACAATATATTCACCGGAAATGTTCTACCAGGGATGTGAAAAATTGGTACACTGCAACACATTTAGAGAAGCCAGTGTTTAGTTACTGAATTACAAGAGGGAGACAGTTTTGAGATGATAGTTAATGAAATGCAAGCAGCTGACAGTTTTTGAACGATTAATAACAAACAAGTTACCTTCCAAAGAAATCCGAGAATTTCTGAGCATTAAGAGTTGCAGATGTCACAATCAGCTTGAAGTCACGACGTTGGGCAACAACCTTTTTCAGTATGCCAAAAAGAACATCTGTGTTTAATGATCTTTCATGTGCTTCATCCATGACGACAACACTGCAGAATTAGAAAGATTAAACCGCAACCCAGTTTTATTGCAAGAAAGACACTGATAAGACAATGAAAGGGCAAACTTTCTATCATACCGATACTTGTCAAGCTCAGAATCTTTCAATGTTTCACGCAAAAGGACTCCATCAGTCATGTACTGCAGAATTGACCAAGCACAATTTTAGAATTCAACAATCTCAAGTGTGTCAAAACCACAAGAACAAAATGAAGAAATTTGAAATTAATTGCCCAGCCTATTAGTTGATAATAACAAGGTGAAGTAAATATTTGCGCCACATAATGTGTAAAGTAAAATTTACAAATTTCCTATTTGTTGGAAATAGATAGTAGAGCCATTTTCCCGCGACACCATTTCCTTAATGGAGGCTGATTTACATAAAAGATTCCTCTGCGCCTACTAAGTACTTTTTTAAGGAGGACCCATTTTCTGTTTTACATTTTAACCATTTCTTTAGAAAAACTAGTTGTATTACACTTTTATTTTTCTCCTTGAACCATGTTAAAGTCACTATTCATGTCTACAACTCATTCTCCATATTTCGCAATGCAACCTCCAATGCTGGTAGCATCCTCGTTTTTCTCCATATAGTAACTTTTGCTAAATGACTCGTGACAAAGTTCAATATAAAAAGCATTCAAGCATTAAGGATATTTACAATCCAAGAGTACCACATTACTAACCTTAATTATGGTGTTGGGCCCAGTTACGTCCTCAAAACGAATAGCATAGCCAACTTTATCCCCCAATTCTGTTTCCATCTCTTCACTAACTCTCTTTGCGACACTCATTGCTGCAACACGCCGAGGTTGTGTACAGCCAACTATACCATGTGTTGTGTATCCATCTTCATGAAGATACTGCCCATAAAACAACATGTTAACTCTAGCTCACCGAAGTGGATATACCTTATCACAAGAAAGAAACCTTTTTCAAAAGAAAGAAAAATTATAAATAAGGAGAAACCTGTGTCAGTTGAGTTGTCTTTCCTGAACCAGTTTCACCAACAACAACGATGACCTGATTCTCACGAACCACCTAGCCAACACAAAATCAGGAAAGAGAAACAAAATTTAGCCCAAATAGAAAATGGGTAACACTCCAAGAGCCAGTGGGCATATATTCATAACGGAAAATTAACTTTTACGTTTCAATCCACAAAAGCCCCACCGCATATATCAAGTGCAAAAAATGATCAATTCATTGACCCTGATATCCAAATTCACAAACTCTATCCACTCTTATTCTTCACCTCAAGAAGAAAAGGGTGAGAGAGAGGGAGGCAGCGGGGGTTTTGATGTTGGTGTTAGAAAGAGGCAACAGTTATAAATAATAACTTAAAGATTCAGTTCCCTACATTCATCCAAAGCAATAGGTTATCTGATCACAAAGGCAAGCATGAGACGTAGCTTTTCAGTGCAATGAATATAAAACTAATATACAGTGATATCCCAGAAACAATACCTGCAATAACTCCTCTCGTACTGAGAATATGGGGAGATATTGTCGCTGCTCTGCGATAGTTTTTGACTTTGCAAAATCACTCACAGCTTCCCCTGATTTTAAATGCTGAGCAAATTTTGCTTCTTCCTTAAAATCAACTTCACCCTCTTCACCTACCACAGCAGTATCAGCATCGATCTAGGAGAAAAAAAAACAGCTGAGATTTAGGCACATAACAAAACATAAAGCAAGAAACCAAGTATGAGAATTAGAAACCAACTGTTAAACCACAAAACAATCATAAACCTGTTCAGCTGTTTTTTCAACACCAAGAATGTCACCAAGCTTAGATCCTGCGAGCTCCCAAAAACGTTGACGTGACTTATTCATACTCTGCTTCTCATGAATTTCCCGAACAAGATTTGATCCCTTGCGAGAAATAATGGCCATATCGGAGGTAGGATCTTTGATAGGCATTATTGGATCTGCTTGTTTAGTGAAAACAACTCTTCCATCCAAGAAAGGAGGTCTTGTATCTATCAGGGAAAGAAAATATTGTTGAAAAGTTTAGCAAAAGGAAATCGGTGTTGTCTATAAAGTTACAAAGACACCCAGTTCTTACCATGAACAAGAAGAATAACCTTCCGTTCGTCCTCATCATCAAATTCAGTCTGCACCTCAGTGCCTCTAACTGCTCCAGATCTCAAAAGTTGGCGGTCTTCCCATTGGGCATTATCAGCAGTAAGCTGAGACAATTTTTTGCTTTGAGCAAGTGACATTTTTGAGCCATCTCTTCGTACCTGAATTAAACATGAAATTAGTCAACTGCAAAATCAAAAGGCATAATATTCTAACATTTTTCATATGATCTAGTATGTCGAGGTTTTATTTCGTTGGAGAAGTATACGGAGACCGATTCACAACAGTACAGGGAAAAACTATGACTTGAAAATGATCCAAGAACTTATTAGGCCTCTGGAGACATAAGAAAATCTTGTATGCTGAGCATATTATGAGAATAGATAAGTCACATTGTTTACCAGTCTTTTTGCCAATTCTGCTTCCTTTTTTTGGAATGAGGCCTCATCTCCGAGGAAAAATGATGAAGTATCAGCATCAAACATTGTGTTACCTTCTTCTCTATCATACCTGTAATATCCAGATTAGATTCAGCAAAAACAAAGAATAAAAAAACATATCTTGTACAAGAGATTTCTTAGAAACTCAATCAAGAAGAAGCTTCCTCAAAAAGCTCGAACAACAAAAATTACAAATAAAAGGAAGTCCCTCCACTTTAAACATGTCGAGTTTAATTTGTTATCATCAAATTAGAGGTTTGTGCCATCCCTTTTTTTTCAGGAGTATATCAGCTCCGTAATCTTACCAAGCTCGGTCAGAATTATATTCCATCTCTAACTTCATGCTTTCAGTAATCTCATGATTGTGTTCTTCAGATGAGTATGTTGTATCTGCTTCTCCATCCTGTACATAAAGAAAGGCAGAACATTTAAGCCCTCAGTTCAATAGGGTATTACGACAGATTCACAGTATAAAGAATAAACAAACATTTCTTAAACATTATTATGTAATAAGCAGAACTACTAAGCAAAGAAATGATAGGAATTCACCAGTAAATCGTACCTCCAATGACTGTGAGCTTGGAGTGGAGAAAGTAAGCTGATGAGACCTTCCGCCATGCCTAGAGCTAGAAGACTTAACTGAAGACCCAGAGGCGCGTATTGGAACTGGAGAAGGAGAAATATGATCCCAAGGAGAAGCAGCAGAGCCTGTGTATTTCCGAAGACAAAGGTATATCAATAAATCTGGCAAGTAAGTACAGGTGCAGGCTATTCCACAGCCTAAAGTGTGCATACTTTCAAAACAGAATACAGTTTCTCTACACATACCAGAAAAACGAGGAGTGTTACCACCCAACCATGGGGAAACCAATCTTGCATCGGGTGAGGCACCAAGGAACATGGGAGATGGTGAAGGTTGATGGTGGCGGCCACCATAAGAGCGATTATCTCGACGAGGTGTTTCTTCCCATTCCCACCTTCCGTCATCCCAGTCGGATCTGCCTGGAAGATCCAGATGTGATATCAGAATGGGCAAGAAGCTAGGAATACTAAACATGCATATGATCAAGATTATATATTGTGACAGTAAATGTTAGTTGTTTTCCCCATTTGTTTCCCTAGAAAACAACAGATGGGACATAAGATGGAGGACACCCTTTCTGGTTATATGTAACACCACAGACTCCTCCCTCGAACAAAAAGCTAAGATAATCTTTTTATTATTTCGAAAGTATAGAAATACCATGGAGTACAGCCCACAAAATATTATACACTTTCTGCATAATTAGAAGAAAGAGTTACCAAAAGCACTACCAGAAAAAGAATTAGAATAGCAGTCCCTTTCCCATATGCAATGATCTAAGGGACTAGAATTGGCAGTCTTCTTTACAGAAATAGATGTCACAAGAGAAAAAGTTATATTGCTCGAATCCTTACTACAAAAATCTTTTCCTATGTCCGGGATGTACAAACTTAAAAAGGCAATGTTGGAACAAAACATACGCAACTGAATCAAAAGAACTACATACCTGGTGTTCTCCTGTACCCTTCATATCTACTTCGCTTTCTCCCATAATCTCCACCTTTTTCTTGTTCGTACCGGTTTCCTGATTCCCTTTCATAATGCCGCTCTGGATGATCACTACTATGCCTTTGTTTTGACCTTCTGCTATCATTCTGATCATCATCCCTAAAATCTCTTCTCCTGCTATTGTAGTCATCCCTCCCACTCCTATCACTCCGCGAACTCTCATAAGAAGAGTGAGAAGGATCCTTGAATTCAGAAGCAAAATAGTATCGCAAAATCAAAACATGGTCAGTATAATGACTACTAGCGAGAACTGCATGATGAATAAAGCAAAAAACTACTCATACATCAAAGTACACTAGCATCCTAATTATTAGAGTGCTTACTAAGAAGAATATAATTGCACAGACGGCAATCAAGGAATGAATGCAATCAAGGAATGAAGGCTCAAAGTTTAGAGGAGTAACTTACATCCACAGAATAATCTCTAGAGCTGCGATGTCTCTGATACCGGTCACCAACTGATTCCGCCGTCACAGTACTCTCTGGAATTTAAGAAAGAAACTGAATCAAACCGAAGAACATCCACTACAGTACAACAAATAACTAGCACAAGCAAATAAAATGGCAAATAATTGACTAGGACAAATAGCATCGATCACAATTTGAAGGGTTATGAACAAACCTGCACGAGAAGGCGTTTGAGACCCAGAAGTGTCACGATAACGCCTGTTAACAGGGGCAGAACGTGCAGTTGCGCTACTACTCCCTCCTTGATCTACTGTAGAATTTTCAAGATGATCCTCTTCCTGCTCATCCTCATTAAGCGAAGCTGCAACCGAAGTAGTCAGTCTCTCCTTAGGCACCTTGAAGCCATTACTGTTACTGCCATTTGCCTCCCTCTTCGCAATTGCAAGCACATCTAACCCTGTTAACGCACACACACACAAGAAGACCGCACTTTCCCATGTTATTATGGTCAACAATAAGAGGTGCAAAGTAAAAACAAAAACAATAAACAGTAGCAGATAGTGACCTAAAAGGGATTTCCTCTGGGTTTGGGATTGAGGAGCCCTAAATTCAACCCGGCTTCCATTACTGTTACTGGGCACGTAAAGCCCACCTCCGCCGCCGCCGCCGCTGCTCTGCTCGGGCTCCAGGGTTTCTACTGTTTTGTTAATGTCAACTACTTGAGCTGCAGATTCACTACTTTTCGAATTCTATAACAGGACAAGCAACGAACATGGATTAACGTCTAATAACTAGCAAAATAAACACATATGAAGAAATTTTGAAATTATAGACGGGCTAGTGATAGAACGTTAATTCACTCACCTTTGCCATGAGAAATTTCTAGTATTCCCTCGACTGGGGGATGTGAAGAATAAAATTTGTTTTTTTTTTGGCGGTTTTGTTTTGTTTTGTGTTTTGTTTTTTTTGTTTTTTTCTTTTTGGTTTTCTGGGTTTATATTTTTTTGGTTTTGGAGCAGAATAGGTTGATAATTAGATAGAGTTAGGGAGGAAGAATTACAGCTATGGAACAGAGTAGCTGCGAAAAAATTGAAATGCTAGGAATATGAATTCGTCTGAAACCGACGACATACGGGGACGGGGAAGAGGCGGTGGCGGGGTTGATGGTGGGTGGGCTTCGTTTTGGGCTCATCCAATCGATAACGGGCCTCGTTCAGTTTGTGAGACGGACTTTTAACCCTGAAGCCTATGAATCGAACTCCAAAAGTCTTCACAACTGAAGTTTGACATCGGGCCTAGTAGGATTCGGCTCTACTGGGTCCAAACTCGGCAAACTGATTGGGCCGACAACGAAACATTACATACCCAATAACCTATGGGTTTACCTTCTTTTTTTTTTTTTTTGAAATGTGCTATTATATTAAATTATAAAAGAAATTTTCGATAGTTCCCTACTGCATCAGCTAACAAAATATCCATGCAGAAATTAGGAGGAATATTTAGAAGTGTTAACTCATTTTGTATATCAAAAGCTTTTATAGTTAGTATATTTGTTACAAAGTTAGTTCAACAGTGATTGTGATGAAAGCTAACCATCCACTCCCGGAGTAGGAGCGAATGCACCCTAATAAAGATGAATATTCCAACCAACTAGATGGTTCATTGCTTAGGATTCAAGCCGCTTCTTGGTTGTGTTTCCATGATCAAGTGAGTTATGCTGGAAACTTGTAGGGCGTAATCCATACATGAAATCTTTGCACCATCTTCCTTCGTCCTACTGATTTACTTTGCAGTTGATGATTATCTCGTTCTTTTTTGTAGCTTATGTAAGAATTTCTAAATATAGTTAACCAAAATATTGTGTTAAAATTATTAATGAAATAGCAATTATCATTTTCTCTTTGTTAAACGCTTACCGAACTAACATCAAGAACGACTATTTTTTAATATGTTGCTTGGTGTGCTTTGACACGCTCAGATTTGACGACATAATTCGACCGGTAAAAAGTATATAACCCGAAGTGGATAATCATCAAGAGGAATACACTGAAAATGGCAGATAGTAGATACAAAGAGAAAAATGTATCGGAAGAAAGGAAATGGTCACTGTCGGTGCCAATACCAAACCATATCAAAAAAGCGCCTCAGCTGAAACAGATAGTTTTTGTATTAAATTCACATCATGAGGCATATGTAGCAGAGAATCCCATAACCTAAAATATGTGTACCAAGCTGCACATACAATTGCAATCAGTAACGTTAAGTTTTTCGGCGGAAGTGTCTCCATCCTCCAAGGAAACAAGGTCAAAGCAGCACATTGGTTGACAGAACAACAGTCCGCAACCTCAATTACCATTTGAGACAGTTCATCGTGTTTGAACAATGCCATTCTCATTCAAATACTCCACAAATTCATCGATCAAATAGGGCCAAGCACCTTCAGCATCATAGTTTGACAATGTAGGATCCACAGTCTGCATGGGGAAGAAACGTGTTCATAGGTTATCATAGTTTAGTAACCATATTCAGTAACATTTTTCACTGCAGGGCAAAAACAAAAGAGAACGCAAAATCCCAATATCATCCGCCCATTAAAAAGGAGGATTTCTCGGAGAACAAAGAAGCAGTTGTAACAGGCATGCAAACCCGTGATTTCCTACAAATCAAAATGGAATCCTCTATTTCTTATCCTTATATCAATAGAGAAAGGAATGATCCATTAGGTTTCGGTCGGAAGTATAATGATAAGGAATTAACTGCTATACACTTTACTTCTTACCCTCGAAAACTCCAATAATTGAGACCACGTATCCCTGGAGATTGCTTTATTATGCCGAGCCTGAACGTTGCACAAAAGGAAAATAAAAATCAAGCTAGAGTAGAAGAACACTTGTCCTGTACACAAATATTGAACCTACAAAACAAGAGTATATTCACACAGATGATAGTACAACTACAAACACATTGCACGTTGTTGGCCTGTTAAAAGATCATATGTGCCCATAGTTGTTGCACTTTCCTCAAGCTCAAGTTTTACCTTTTGCAAACCTCACTTTTCTCAAGTCTAAGCTTTAACTTTCGAAATTTGCAAAGAAACCGTGGATTGTGAGTTAAATGCACAACAATGGAATCACAATTCAGTCTGAGGTTCGAAATGTTTTAGCTTCTTGTGGTATCAACTTTTATCTAAACAGATATAACATTGTGCTAGCTTGAGCTTGCAACTTTATGTTTGTCACAAGTCCAGAACAGGGGCAGGTGAAATTTAAAAACAAACTATAATGTCAGTTCATTCTCATCCTAATTACTTAGGTAAAAACATAAATTGTCAGCACTAAACTAATCCTGCTAACCAAGCATAGGTGGAAAAAAGACTCTTTTAGAAGCTACCTGCAAGAATTGGCACCAATGATCAACCAAGGGCCACTGCTTTTCAGCGAACAGGAGTTGCCACATTCCAATTGCAGTATCCAATGCCAAGGATTTTTGACCCTGAAACGAAACACAATAAATGCATCAATGGGACACACCAGGTGCCAAAAGATCACTGAATAATCAATTTTATGCTTTAATTCTAACCATATCTTCTTTAATTTTATTCCCTCAAAGACAAATTGACAGCATTCTAATATTGTCAGGTTCATACCTAATCACCAAAATCTAGACCAATGAATATGAGTGTGTTAAAAGAAACTAATAGTATAACATGGGCAGTTATCAAGATACATCAAATATCAGGTCCAATAAGCGGAAAGCCATTCACTAAATAGAGCTTTGAAATATGTCAGCAAGTGGGAGAGCATTACAACCATATAGGTTTTCTCTAGATCTTGATTGACTAATGGTTGTAATGAGGTATGATAAAAAGATGCAGAAGCTGAACAGTGCAAAACCGGTATTTCATGTTTGAACTGAGAAAAATTCAAGAACCATATATTTGAACCTCGCAATCCTTCCAAGACCTCACAATGCACTCTTGAAATAGAAAAAAGTTTAAACTTTTGTCAAAGGTTAAGCCGTTCAGCTCGGTCTGCTATACGACAGTCCTTGTCCTACTAATGAATATATTCTCAGTTACTGATAGTGAATGCTCAGCCCCTTAGTTGGCATAAACAAGATCTGTGCAATAGTTTTCCAATTCCAAATTACAGTTATTGATGAACCTTGTAAGCAAGGAAAGGAGAGTAGATTCTGCAGTTTCGGCAACAACAAGGTTGTTTCCTCCAATTACTATGAATCATCAAGTTGCAGGAAAACATTTACCTTTTCTTTTGCCCACCCAAAAGCAAAATTGTATATCTCACGAAACTTTTCTGAGAAGTGAAAGGAGAAAAGGTAAATGAGTCAGTTTTGAAAGAAAAACCACGGTACTTGTTTGTTAATGCATATATGCATGATATCAAAACGAAAAGAAGAGTCCTTAAACTTGCTAATCCAGTTCTCAAGAGTTCATAATGGTACACATACGTTCATCTTTCAGCTCAGAGCGCAAGAATGGGATCTTGTCACGAAACTTATCCAGAGAATCTATCCTGCAGACAAATATAACAGATAGACATTCTTAAAAAAGTTACAAATTGTCAATCTATTGCAGTTTAAAGTCATTAAAAAAGCACCAACCCCAGAGATTGTAGTCCACCAATAAATTCCTGCTTTGAGAACTCACACATGGTGGCCGCCTTCATATGCCATGAAATAACCAACTGCAATGTCGGGTAACGACACATTAACATCATATGGAATCAACCTTATGAAACCGTAGTGGATGCCCATAAGAGGGAGCATATACTGAAAACATAAACCTGAAGGTATGCTATTGAATAACTTTTACTATACAGAGCACCAAAGCACCGGCACCATTGCGCAGCCAGACATTTCATTCATTCAGGAATTAGGATGAATTAAATAACATGCACACGCACCATAGATGACACACTCTCATTATAGTTGCCAATTAAGGATAGAACTAGACACTATAATTATAAGGAGCCCAAAAACTCAATACACCAGTCTTTGGCTAGGCTCATGGTCAATTGGCCAACCTATAAAGATAGATGTTGAAAGAAAACACATGATGCAATGTTTTAAAAAGAAGTATTATTAAGAAAAGTAATAGTGACTAGTATCACATCCCGTGTCATGGAGAGAACCACTGAATGCCCAAAAAAAACAAAGTATCATGGATAGAGGAAAATCTTGATAAGAATCACATCCTAGGAATGCAAAGATTCACCAATGAAAGGAAACATGCAGGCCCCATTGACTAAGTTCTGTAAAGAGGATTCCTCACTGATTTCTCTCATTCAAAAACGTGAATGAGACTTCCATCTCAAATTGTATACAAGACTGTCCAAACAGAAAGGTCCCTAAGAATATTAGCTAAATAATTCATGCGATAGACCAAAGCCCACACAATGAAGCATTAAAGGCCCATACAAAGCAACTGTCAAGGACAGACCTTTAGCCATCCTTCAATAAGACACGGATTTTAATCCAGTGCAAGAATTTTAATCAGCATACAAACATATGTAATTACATATGTGCAATTACGGTATCAGCAAATTCCACTGGATACATACCGTAACTATATCTTGAGGATCCACCTGAAAGAAAAAAAAGAAAGGTACAATAATCATTTTAAGTATCTAATAGACAAAATTTCCAGTATTTGAAATGAGGTACTATTTTCAACAAAAAGGGGGTGGCCATCTATATTACAAGTTAGGCCAAGATCTGCAGGACCGAAGCATAAACAAAAGATTGCGCTTATGAAATTCAAAGCTTCAAAAATATATTGTTGGTACAAATTGTGACAACTGGCAGCAGAAAAGTACCTGAAGGTCATTGCAAAGGACAGTAATACCATCAACCAGAATCATATCAACATAGGGATCTGCAAAAGAGATTCAATATGTTTACTCCACCATATAGTTCTTACAAGCAACAAGAAATTGACATGTTTTCCTTTCTGGATGTGGACATGAGTTTATCCACTTTCTAGCCAGAAAAACTGGGGTGGGCTATCAAGCATATGGTTTGCTACTAAGACGTCCATATCATCCTTAGATTAAACTAGTAATACTGTTTAGTGCATAATTCAGGTATTTCTTAGAGGAACCACATCAAACAAACTCATCAGTTAGATTTAGTCTACGAAAATTAGAGATAAAATTGCAGTTTTATCTATATTTTGAAACCTTCATACTGTAGGCAGATCCAATGTTGAAATGATTATGTTTAAAGAAACGATAATGAACCAAGTAGGTATACTGGCAATATACCATATGGCAGATATTCATACAGAGATTTGAGCTATGGTCACATAGGATACTAAAAACAGTAGCGAATTCACAATAACCGATCTTTGCTGACAATTTGAAGTACTATGGACCTAGGTCTTATTTCAAGCACCAGGCAAAGAGAAGGAAAATGGTCGGCACAATCACCTTTATATCTGTTGTAGAGCTCTTCCAAATGTCTTGAATCAGTAAATGTTCTAATCTGAGGCTGGCTGTAGAACACATCGAAAGCTCCTTCGAGATGCCAATCGCTGGATTTCAACGCCTGAAGAGCAATTTTCTCACTGCATTTGAAATTAAGCTACTTAAATTGCAGGATCAAAACCAATAAACAACACTGCAAATGAGTATAAGAAAAGGCCATCCTGCTTGGAAAATAGGCACACCAGAGATCATGATCTTCATATCAAGATAATTGGGTTAAAAGGGAAGTCAAGTAAATCCAGAGAGGGTGAATTTGAAGTGATCTACTGGTCAACATTATTGCATTAAGTAGCTACATTCAAGGACCTATGTTACTATGGATGCAAGCCAAAGTATTCAGGTTCTCCAAGCCACTTATCGCATCCCACACCATTCCCTCCCTTCCTTTCTACTTAACTCTTTCCCATCAGGGCTAACCGTATCCAAGTATAGTCAAAAATTCAATCATCCGGAACTTGATACACATGCCCATGCATATCCATGGCACCCTCTACTACAATATGAAATCAAACGTGACCCAATCAAAATATGAACAAACTACAAAAGCAGCACATTACCTTGCCCCAGTTATGGCAATGAACTGCTGGACTTTTTCACGGTTCCCTCTACTTAACTTGTTCTGTCAAAACAGAAAAGCAAGAAAACATCTCATGTCACAGCGTGACTCACAATTTCAAAAAGGAAAAATGCTCAAACACATACACATATGCAAACAATCATGCTCATATTTCATACAACGGAGCACCCATAACACCGCCGATCAAAAACAGGATGCATGCATCAGATTAATGGACATTATCGCGCACATGAGCTGTTCTGGCTGAGAGAAAGCATCAAAGACCAAAACAAGTGACCGTTTAAGCCACACCTAAGTAACAGAAGCCACGTAAGAGAACTCTCACGAAACAGTTTCCTGATTTGACTCGGTTGGTCCCAATTCTCATGATTTCAACAAACGATTCTACCATTCGAACAATAAAAAGGACGAGTATGCCCGTAAGAAAGCAAAATAAAAAAGGCAAGAGCAAACAAGGTGACAGCATAAACCGTACACAGAATAAATACAGCTAGGGAGATGAACAAGGGAGAGAACTGACCATTTCCGATGACGAGAACCCTAATTCCACGAGAATAGGTGAAGAGATCGTCTCGTCTTCAAGAGAAGAATCTTAGGGTTTGAAGCTTGCAGACCTTTTTATTCTCTGTCGAAAACGCACTCTCCCCTCCTGTCCTGGGTATCTCTCTCTTCTCTTCTCTATTTTTTTGTTTTTATTTCCTCTTGCTATTTTATATTCTTTTCTCTTTTCTGTTTTTTTTTTCGTGTGATAACGATTGCAAAGTCAGGGCCCAACGCCCAAGCGGACCTGAACTCCGGGTACCATTTGCCTTCTGTTTTCTTTGGCTCTTTTCATTTATTCGTGCTTTGGTTCCCTTTTCGGCCGGTAGAAAAGAATAAGGAAAAATATGCCATTGTTTGAGAAACAAAAATATTAGATTAAATATAATTATTATTACCTTCGTGTAGCAGAGCAAATGTATGCTTATTATAGCTTACATATGATCTCATGCCATAACTCATTTTCAAGGTGCAACCAAATAAATTTTAAATGTATCCATATTTTTACTTCAATTGCATACATTTTAGAATAAAATTTTATTAGTCTTATCAAATATATAATTAAATTGGATTAATGCACATCATGATAAAAATATTATAATAATAAAATTTATTATTTAAATATAATGATATTTACATACATCTGGTTATCATCAATGATCCAACATTTATCAATCGATATTTTTCTCCCAAAACAAATATTTATCAAGTATACTGCAAGAGTACCACAAAAAATGATGCAAATTTATACTTTCTTCCATCATGCCCCTCCTCTTTTTTTCTTCTCACTCACCATAATAAATAAGTTTATTGTACATACTACCAAACCATATCTTTTCTTCTTTTTTTCCTTGTTATTCGTTCGGATTACCAAACCATATATTTTTAGACGAGGCGAAAACATAGCCTTAATTTTTAAATTATATAAAAGATATGCAAATAAGTAATTATATGTTTCACCTCCTACCCGACTTATAAGTATTACATTATTTAATTTTCACATGCTTTAGTAAAATTATATACCATTACCACCCCGCGCCACCCTAAATCACCATGATTTTAAGATAATGGCGCGTATGGTTCGTTAAAATCAAACTACCTTGATAAAATTATATACCATAACCCCTCGTGCTACTCAAAATCACTATGATTTTGATTTTGAGGTAATGGCGCGTATGGTTCGTTAAAATCAAACTTGCTGAACACAAATGTTATTGAATTAGTTTCTAGCAACGACGTGGTTACCATCTACTGGGCCGGGATTAGGATTTGCGGGGACGAAATCGGGTGTATCATAAATAAAGTGGCTATAAACTCGAGGTTTGCATTTTGAATTACGGTAGTTTTGGGTTAACCTTTTCGGCCCATAGCGTAGATCGGTTGAAATACAATTATACAAGCCCAATGCATCGTGTAAATTGCCTTTTTTTTTTTTTGTTTGTTGAAGTGTAAATTGCTATGGTTGACTTATACCGCCATACATATGAGGAAAAGCGATCACTCGGCCACTTTTTCTTTTTTCTTTTCGAGTTCACTCTACAGTGAAATTATAGTTTATAATGGGCAAAGATAAATATCATCATCCAAAAAGCTCACTGAATAGTATGGACAGAATAATGTAAATTGTGACCGATTATAAAAACCAGAAAAAAAAATACTCAAAAGTAAAATGCAACTACAATCTTATAACTCGGACCATATATTTATTATGTACGTTCACATGACTGTGTTATGCGTACTGACATACATATAATATACATACATGCTTGATGGTAGATCCACATAAGCGTGGAGCAGCCAATAGCATATTTTACTAGTTTTAACTTCAAATATTTTTGGCTGGTTCTCCAACAGAAAAAAAAAAACGTTTCTGTTGTAAAACTAATGGATTTAAGAAACAAATTCATGAAGAAGAAATTGAGAGAGGAAGGTTGGCCGGCTAAAGGGGCTTCTCCCCGTTTTCTTTCTTCCTTTTTTTCATTCTCATTTTTATTTCATTATCTGTTATAATATATAATACATGAGGGGTGATAAAGAATCACTTTAGTCCTTGTAAATGACATTCACTAATTTTGGTCCCTCAGGATAATATATTTATAACACTCCCCCTTGAATGTCATTGTGTATTGGGTAGAATACGCTTAGGGGATACTGCCTCATTAAAAACCTTACCAAGAAAAACCCAGTGGGATAAAAACTTGGTGAAGGAAAAAAGAGTGCAGTGCGTATTCTACTCCCCTTCACTTTGGCCTCCATAGATTTCTTGTTACATGTCGATCGTCCTTGTCAGCTTCTGGTGACATGCATTTTGTCTGATCATATCTTCAATTGGACAGAGTTGGTAGCATAATCTTCATAATTTTGTCGTTGGAGCGTCTATCTTGCTATCTTGCTTTTGTAGTCCCGATGATATTACAATATCATGTGTAAAGTTGTGGTTGATGTCCGTCTCTACTTTGTGTGAACTGAATAAGGGATCTATATCTGCAAAAATAGCTTTACTCTCTTTCGGGTTTACTGGATTACACACTTGTTATTCCCCGAAAATAAGAGCAAATACTATAATGCCGATAGGCTTAAATCATAAGCTTCAGGCTTTACAACAAGGTACTTCAGGACCAATTTAATAGCACGGTATTTAGAGGCCTCTTCTGGAGTGCCAATCATAAATAGATTTATCCATACTAAAAATGACTGAAAACGTCAATTCAGTTCTATTTTGTTATTTTCCCGGGAATTAGTTGCTTCAGGCAACTTGGATCCTTTAGGGATCTTCATGTATATATCATGACTCATGGATCCATATGAATAGGCTGTAATAGCATGCACTAGATGCATTTCAAATTCTTTTCAAATAATGCCAGACTTATTAACATAATTGCATCCACCACAGGGGAGTAAATCTCCTCATAATTAAAATCAGGTCATTCGGGTAAAATCTTGTGCAACCGTGCTTTATATCTCATTTATATTTGCCGCACAAATACCCGTTTCTACGACTAATCAATTTTACACCCTCTGGTGTACGGACTACAAGTTCGAAAATATCTCGCTTCATAACGAGTCTAATACAGCCTTTGATTATATCTCTTTAATTTGGCCAATCATACAACGCCTACTTTCATTAGTAGGTTCATGATCCTCATTTTTAATATTTAGCGCTATAAAAATTCTATTCCGTCGACGGTTACTTCTCATCGGTTCCATCTTATTTCTGACACTGTGATTGAGATCTCATCATATTCACTTATTTCAGGTA
>JAKUCV010004121.1:35695-78357 GCA_028386065.3 Turnera subulata | reverse complement strand
CAAATACTAAAGTCGCTTATGATTGATTGTTGACTAAATAAACTGGAAAAAAGCAAATCAATCAAAGAAAAAAAAAAGGAAAAAAAAAGAGAGGAAAGAATCAGTGGTTTTCAAGACTCCTTAAAATGAAGGATAAATGATATACACTCCTTGGTACAGCCTGGCTTCTTTATACTATATAAAAATGACGTCATAATAATATGATGGGCAGTATAAGGAACAATTAAGTTTATACTGTAATTACATGCAGGAAAAACAAACATTTTTATTATCTAAAGTAAGAATAAAAATCAAATAATTCCCAAGGAATAAAGTACTGGTTCAAAGTGTTTTTGATAAAATGTTTAGAAGATTCCTTAATAACTAAAGCAGGAGTAGAATGAAGCAAGAAACCTAAAAAAATAGAAGGCTTTATTGACCTGAACCCACAACAACCCAAAGAATGAGTTGCATGTAGAAGTGAAATACGCAGTTAAATTAAAATTATGAAAAAAAAACACCAAAAAAAGGCTTTCAAAGCGAAATCAGGGAATCGAATCAACCGGATGAAGAAAAAAATTCTGGAACAAAATTTGAAATTGAAATCCAATCATGATAAGAAAATTAAGCTTTGGATACTCTTCCATTGTACAATCCAAAAACAATTCCTCGAAAACAAGAAAGAGGAGATACTACACTATAATCTGCATCACACAGAGCCAAAGAAAAACCAGAAACAAGTGATCTTCTAAGATGATTCAATCAAACAATGCAAATGAATCCAGAGAAAACCGAAGACCACACCAGAAAGTCATTTAACAGTCCCACATTGCAAAAACCAATTTGGAGACACCAGATCCATGGATTAAATTCCGCATGCAATGAAAAATATCAGAGCCGTAGCTCACAATTTGATCAAAATAAGTCAACTCTCTCGAAATTGGACATTAATAAAAAAAAAAAGAATAATGCTAAACAACTTGACCGCTATTTCAATATTAATAAAAAAGAAAAGAGGAAATTCTGGTTGGATAATAAAAACAAAAAAAAAAAGCAATAATCAACGAGAAATCCGGAAAAACGGAACCGCATTGCCTGAAGAACACGATCCTTTTTCAAAAAACCAATCCAATTATCTCCTAAAATACCCGGAGAATTCCAGTGGAATTTAATTACCAGCCAATGCCATCCGCCGAGCCCAACGGCCTTCTTGACCACCCCTTGGAGGCCCACCAGCACCGATTTGGTGCGGTTATTGCCGGTCACAACAACCTTAGTGTGACGTGGCAGCACCGAGAGCTCCTCCTCGCTGCTGTCACCGCAGCTCTGTAGCTGAGAAAAAGCTCCACCTCCACCACCACCACCCACTCCTCCACCAACAACGCCTACTCTCACTCCTCCTCCTCCATTCACCGAACTCTCCATTGTCTCCAGCATTATTTGAAGCCGCTCTTTTCTGTTCTCTCTATATATAACTCAACTCGGCGAGTCGGGAAAAATCCGGGCGAGTTCCGGCGATTCAGGGGGCGAAATTGGAATCGGGGTGAAGATCATGCATTGGCGAGTGCGATGGTGGGGGGTTTGGGGACAGAATGGGGAGTGATCGAAGCGGAATTTGGGGATTTTGTGAGAGAGGAAAAACACAGAGAGGAAGAGAGAGAGAGAGAGAGAGAGAGACAGTGTGTGTGTGTTTTTTTGACAGAGAGAGAGAGAGAGAGAGAAGGAGAAGGGGGAGAGAGATGATGAGAGTGACTGGCTTTGTTTATTGGTGTTTGCTGCTGTGAATCCCGACGAAAGGGAACTGGCCAATGGGAGACAGCCACGTAGGGAGGATGAGAGGTGTCGTTAATCATGTTCCTCTTTAGTGTTGGTATTTAGCGGGTTCTTTGATTAATTTAATCTTAAACCCAGTAAGTAGTAGTAGTCGTAATATAATACTAGTATGTAGCTTGACCGTTTTGACCGGTGCTACGCTTAGGGGAGAGAGGGAAGGTGATTGATGTGAGCCTATAAGATTACGAGACTCTCCTTTTGTCTTTCTTTTTTTTTTTTCTTGATATAGCGAGTTTGCTTTGTTTCTTCTTTTCTTCTTCTTTCTTGACGATGGGATGGGCTTACTTACAGTTTTCTTGAATGTTTCAAATCCACAACTGGACAAAGAAAAATGCACTACTAAGATTTTTAGAGATCCGAGCAAAATTGGCATTTATGTATGTGGTCTAAGGATATTCATTACTCTCGTGTCTTACTGGATGTGAAGATATTGGCAAATTCAATCTCGTTACAGCCAATTGGTAGTACTCAATTTTTTGATATAAGTTCCTCACTTGGATTGTGAAATCAAAACCATATCCTATCTAGTTTTTTTTTTAATAACCATGCAATTTCACTTGATATTTTAAGTATATTGGTTTGTTTCCACCAGCATCTAACTTTCCTGTGTGTTTAGCAATTAGCACACAGTCTTTGACATTTTCTACAATTTTAAAGGTGTATGGCTGTTTGGTAATTCTACATCGAAGAAAACAAACAAAAATGTCTTAAAGATTTTTAAATACTTGGAAAATATAGCACTAAACTAAGAAGAGAGCCCCATGGGTCAACCATAGAGACTAGTAGTACTAAAAGTAAAGAGGAGGAAAAACAAAAGAAAAAAAAAGGGGGGTAACGCCAGAACGGAAGAACGTAACGGAACACCCCGAAAATTCATCAACGGGACCCACGTGGTGGGGTGGCCTCTACCTGCCGTCGGTGTTGTCTTATCCAACATGGGATACCAAATTTATTATTTTTTTCCCTCCCAAAACAAAAATATAGATAATTAATTAATTTTAATAAACGTACCTTTTCGTTTTCCCACCATATTTTCCCGCCACATCCGGGCAACGCCACCCGTCCGATCCCACAAGTCTTACAACCTCCGCCGTCGGACCAATTCGGCATGATCTCGGCCGTTGGATCGGGAATAGTTGTAGAAAGACCAGACATGTTCACATAACACGTGTAATGATCACAAAGTTGAAATTAGTGAGAGAACCTTTTTTTACTTTTTAGACACATATAGGAGGGAGGGAGCCAAAAGATGAGACAAGAGGAGGAGAAACTGTTCGGATCTGGTGGATGGCATCAGCAGTACACACCATGCACATGACCCAAAATTTCCATTTTCTCGATCAATTAATTCTCTTTTTTCTTCTTTTTTTTAAGTGTAAAAATAAGTTGTAAGTATACAATGGGTGACCCACCATTGTTGAGGCATGTAGCGGCGCACCACAGGATTGTTTCTAAGTGGGTTTTGGATAAAATTATGATGTCCAGCAAATGGAGAGAGTTTAGGAGACAACCTTGGTCTATCATTCGAGCTATCTTTTTCTGAATTTTGTTGACTACTGTGGTATGAAGTGCTAAATCCAAGCTCATGTGTCCGCTAATTGCACTACTTTTCGCGTTTTGTCTTTATTTGTCCCAGTAAATAATGACTTTACTAAAATTTCCTTACCTTCACTATAGTAAAAATACTGTTAAAAAAAAGTTTCACTGTAAGAAGAATTGGTTCTGTCTTGGTACTTGGCACTCTTCTTCACCAGTTGAAACAATGGCTACTGAGAGAATTTTTTAACTTTTAATGGATTGATCGACTCAGGCTAGTAGAGTAATTAGAGTCCCGTAAGTTTTTGAGTTTTTTTTTTATCAGTCAGTTTGCAGTATTATCAAACAACAAATAGTTTGCAGATCCAATGTTATGCTAAAACAGTATGCTTGTTCAGCAATTTAATTATTTCTTGGAACATTGTAAGGCTGTTTAACTGGATTAGGCAATTTTGTCGATTTTTTCTTAATAAAAAGGGATACCAATAGGAAACTAGTATCTGCAGATTAGGCTTATGACTACAAGGTGTGTATGTCTTGCGTAATCAGTAATCGTCTAATCATGTGTGTATGTACAGTAAAGCCTTATAATGTGTTTCAACAGAAAAAAAAAAAACTTTATGATGTCTATTAATTGCTAAAACAAAAATAATGCACAAAAAGTGTGTTCGTTCTATTCAAGAGAATGGTTTATTCATACATGTCAATTGTGTCCCTTCAGAGATTTAATTTAATTAGGTTGATGTCATGTTTCACTGTTTTGTATTTTATCAAACATATACTATTTCTTTCATTTGGTAAATTTAAATACAATGATGAGAAATGGAAGTAGCAGAACAAAACAATCGTCGTCGCAGGTTGATCAAGCGACCAAGCTGGTAAAATCTCGAGGCAAGCCCAGGCTGTTGGCTTAGTAGAAGCTGGCCTGGAGGAGATGGTTCAATTGCAACCAAATCTACCTACAAGATTGATATCTGTTTTCGGAAGCAAACAACATATGGGGTTAAAATTAATACAGGCGGATGCTTCTTGCCTTCCATTATGGCACCAACATTAATAAGGAGGGTCTACTGGAGATTTTCTGGGGCACGGCAAGGGCGATTTGCACATAATATTTGGGGGCTTCTATTATTTCAACCTAAGCCCAGAGGCATTAAATTTCCATTACAGCCAGCCTGGTACACAAAGTACTTGAGGAACTGTTGCTCGAGAGAAGCATCTTAAAGTGCTGCTTTGCGGTCAGATTTCAACGGCAGTGACGAGTGTGAAAGCTAGCTTGTTGTGTCTTTTATCTACCAATAGAGAGTCATAGGTAGCTGAATAGTCATAAGGAAATATGTCCTTTTGATGCTAATATTAAACTTTCCCGTTAACCCAAATACAGAAATACTACTAACTAAGGGTCTGTTTGGAACGTGGGGTTGCCTGGGATGGGATTGAGCCTGGATCAAAACCAGGGTGGGATGGGATTGAGCCTGGGATCAATGCCGGACCATCCTGTTTGGTTGCTGGGATGGGATTTGGGCCTGGGATGGGATTACAGTATAAAATTGTGTTTGGTTTGTGGGTTTGGGATTGAGTTTGGAGGCAATATGACTAGTTTGCCCTTGAGTTTGAACTTGGTGTTTGGTTGGTGAATTTAGGTTTGGGGTGGGTTTGGGATTATTATTTTACTTTTCCATTAAATTTTTTTATAGAAATGTATTTTTTTTCAAAATTATAATTATTAAATAACAAAACCCATTTAAGCGTAATTGAATATATACTTTTTTTACATGTATTATTTTTTGGAACCAAGACATTAACTCATAAATTATTAGTGACTTGTACATTTTTCCGTTTATATTTTTTGAGAGTAAAATGTAATTTGATTTAAATGGTGTGCATGTAATGTTTTTGACATGTATTATTTTATGGAGCACAATCCAAATAGCATAAGAACGAAGCATCCATTACACATTAATAAAACCACAAAGTCATAACGAAGCACATTACATATTGTTTAGGTAACATCCAAACCTATAATTATTTTCATTTTGCCATGAAAATAAGCAATGCCATGGCAAACATGCCAACATTCACACCAATTAGAAGCATGTTCATGTCTCGAGTCGTAAACCTCCACTTGGCATGCGTTGTGTCCTTCATTGGGACGGTTGCACCGAATTGGTATGTGCCACGATTGCTTGACTCGGCAACATCGTCCATGATTGCATCTTGAAAATGATGGCGAACCCATCGCTCCTCACTCATCACATACGCAAGTTTCGCCTCATCGTACGTTTTGTATTCTTTGTAAGTGGCATTTGGGAATCCGTCTACCACGGATTTAACCGAAGCCCAATCCTCGTATATGCCATTACGACGACCGTTGTAAACGACATAAAATTTGTACTTCCCCATTTTAGTACACCTACAAAGATGACAACAAAAGAATCATCACAACTCGAAAATCATGAGCAAACGAAGCTATCACATCATTGCATTCAACTAATCAAATAAAACATCCATACATAACCAAACAAGTTAGAATAGAACCCACAATCAAATATAAACTACCCATACATAACCAAGCAAGTTAGAATATAATCCACAATCCCAAAGGCACCAACATCATCCAAAGCTAGCATAATAACAAAAACGCATGCTCAAAGTGCCTAACTTGCTAAATACTCGAGCACCCAACTAATGAACTACATGTTAGCCAACTTCATTGCAAATCGTGCCCTCTTGCTCTCACGACACTCCCAAAAGGTATCAATAAATTGTGGACGCTCGGTCAAGTTGAAGATGGCATCTACAACAACATCTTCCGGCACTCCAAGACGATGCATTTCCTCCTCCACCTTTGCACACTCGCCCCGGATGAGGACTCTCTTCCTCTTCCCCATCAACTCAAAGAACTTTGCATTATCCTCCCTTTCACCTTCCGCAGTCATATTCATAGATGTAATGAACTCCATCATCACCTCACTATCCTTCATTTTATTTTTACCTTTCAAGACCGCATCACTTGCAGCTGCTTCATTCCCATTCCCACTGTCATTGATTACACCAAAATTCGACCCCATAGTGGTACCGTCTGTGGTGGCATCAGTAGCTGCTGCCTTCAATTTTTGGGCCTCCTCTTCAAAAGCTAAATGAATGTTGATTTTCCTCACACCAGTGGCATGATCCTTCCCAAAAATTTCCTGCAAGGCATAATACTCGGGGAAGCGTTCACCAATCTTGTACTTGTGGACGGGATTTTGCTACAAAACAACAAACATAATTGGATTACTACAAGTAACACCAACACTCAAATATATAAGACAACTTCACAACCTCAAACACAATACTAACCTTAACCCATGTTTCAGCCACATCTTCACTATCCACCTCCACACATATCTTCTCCTCATTCCACCCGAAACCACTTTTGTTACACATTTCAGAACATGCCATGTACTTGTCTTTGAGTGCCCTAATCTTGTTCCTTATATTCTCCCCTGTGATTGATGATGCGCGCTCGGCGGACATATGGCGACTCAATTTGGATTTGATCAATTTATAAGTACCACTCTTGAAGGATCCGGCATCAACCTTCAAACCACTAACAACAATCTCTTGCAACGCAATGATCAAACCATTGACATCTTCTTGCTGCCAACAAAACTGCGACTTAGTGCTCACCGGTACCTTTCCCTTCGCCTTCCCTTTCCCCTTCCCTTTTACGCCCCCACCTTCTTCCTCTACTTCCACAATCACAACTTTATCTTCAGGTTGCTCCATTCCAATTTCCTAACTATGCAATTATATAATCTTTCATATAAGCACCAACACAATCATACAATCTTTCATATAAACACCAACACGCATACATGTATTCATGCATTTACACAAAGACAAAACACTGATTAATACAACTCAATAACAAATCAAGTCAAATACAAGTGCCAATGAAGATAATAAAGCCGAATACAAGTGTGAATGTAGATAATACAACTCAATGCAAGTTTAGATGTCAATGGTAATACAAATTACAATGAAGATAATACAAGACAATGCTTAAAGTGCCGGAAGACAAAAAAATCAACATAAATGTGAATGCAAATGATGTGTGTAGAAAATTTTCACGAGGCGTGCTCGCGGGCAACCATCCATTCATTGAACATCTCCTGTGCTAACTTATCCCTCTCATTGGTCCATTCAGCCGTGCATTGCACACACTCAATCACCTCCTGTTCCTCACTGTCATCCTCAGTATCTGTCGGGTCATAATCGGGATCTTGAGCTTCTGCAGGGTCCACTGACATATGTTTCCTAATAAAATTATGCAGCAGCCCACAAGCAATGACTATTTTTGATTGGGTCTCGATGCTATAGAATGATGGGCCCCTTAAAATTGCCCAACGCTTCTTTAACACTCCAAATGCGCGCTCGATGACATTTCTGGCACTTGCGTGCTTAAGGTTAAAGAACTCTTCATGGTTGGCAGGTACCCTATTGCCACAAGCTGCCCACTCTTTCAAATGGTATCGAACACCCCTATATGGGGCAAGAAATCCAGGCCCATTGGTGTAGCCAGCATCACACAGGTAATAGTTTCCTAAAGATGCATGCATGCAAACAATGAACATTAATTGTTCAAATTAATAGTCTCGACAATTTAAAATGCAATGTTATGTCTACATAACAACAGGAACTCTCAGCCCTTTCTCCATAGTGACCGCATCACGTAGTACCCTAGAATCTGAAGCAGACCCCTCCCATCCTGGTTGTATGTATGTGAAATTCATTTCAGGGTTGCATATGGCTAAGACACTCATTGAAATCTGACCCTTCCTACTGCGGTATCTAGTTTTCTCAGCAACCGGGACTGTCACATCAATATAACAACCATCGAGTGCCCCGAGACATCCCTATTACGAAGCATCAATTCTTATTAGTTGTTGGATTAGTAGTTAAAGTTAGGGAAGAAATTATAAGACAGTTTTTAAATATATACCTTGAACCACTTCCATTTCGGATCCATGCAATCATTGGCAATTGGTTCCGGTTTCACTTCAAATACATCCTTGGCCAATATCACCGCCCGTAACACTTGATGAACGTGCCTAATCCTTGGACCTCTTGAACAAGGATTGTGTAGGCCTATTCTTATCATGGTGGGCTAGAATTTTTAAAAACATTGCAACTTTTTCCTCCAAACTCACACTACCTGTTTCAACCAACCCTCCCCTTGTTTGGAGGACAACACACAACCTTGCAAATATGTCTCTATCCATCCTTAAATTCCAAATGCAATACTGATCATTGGCTTTAGTAACCTCTTATATTTTGTCTTTCCTAGTTTCTAAGTTCACCAATGTCCTATCATATAAATCTTCCCTCTCCAAATACTTGTTCACCTTATTGTAATACCATAAGAATAACATTGCCCTCTGCTTTCTTTTACGGCGGCGGCGCTGCTGCTGCATATGCCACCGCCACAACATCATGTCCTCCTCCCATTCTTCATCCTCATCCTCTTCCCGCTGCCTATTATCCATGCTCATGCAAAGATCTATATGCAAATGCAAACAGAATTTTGTACATAACATTCAACGACAGCAAACATTTGCAAGTTCGACATACAACGCAAGCAACCACTTATTACAACATACACTATGCAATCAATATGCACATAAGAGTTTAAACTAACCTTGGGAATCCAAATAGATGTTGCTGCGTGCGAGGAGGAAGAACTTGAGCGCCGGTTCCTGAAAATCCAAACAAAGAAATGCATTCATTATCATTAGTACGCAATTTATTGAAGAATCACAAGATCTGAATGCAACCATATTCACATGCCATTACATGTTGTGTGATTCCATCATCTATATTCATTATTGCTTTGATTTATAGTCTACAAAGTCTAGCGACAAGTATCGAGTAGGAGCTTTGTTGATGACTAATACATACTTTCTACTGAAATCAATCTCAGCAGAAAAAACAACCAAAGAAAAAGGCACAGATCTGATTCAAGGTATCCGATTGATAGTGAGATTATTTTTCTTTTTTCTGACAGGAATTATTGGTGGTGAGTACGGGCTATATATCTACTATTATGATGCATTGACCGAATTGTACTTTTTGATAGTACATATATTAGAGTGGTGCTATATATGCTAACGTCATTATCTAGATATGTGAAATTTTTGTTCTTGCACTAAGACAACAAGAAACTAAGTATCTCTGAGAATAAAATAGTACTATATGTTGGCCAAGAAATTTATTTTGCAAGCATGTTTAGCGTGTGAAGCAGTAGCAAACACACAAGAGTCCAAGTTTTCTACCTGAAAAAGCCATATGATTCATTTCAGAATATTTAAAACAAGCATAAGCTAATTCAGGGGACTATGGGACAGAAGATGCAGAGTGGAAATAAGAAGTTGGATGCGATTCAACAAGAAGATGCAGTTGAGTTGGGATTTTGGCTATTAGCTTCTTTGCGCCAAAAAGTTTATTGATAGCAGAAAGATTTTGGCATGTATATTGAGTTTGGCAAAGCGCGTTTTACTTTTTATAAGGTTGAAATGAAGATAGTGGAAAATTTGTGAACTGCCTTAGCTTTGGGGAGAATTGGATTCCTTCCTATTAAAAGTGACCTCACTGACAATTACATGGACCATCCAAATTAAATTGATTAATGATTGTAGGCGCCCTTCAATCCCATTGATTAAACATGTACTAGTAAGCTACTTTTTTGACTTATAAGGAATCGATTGTGAATACTTTCTAGCTCAGCTTCAGTCATTAACTAGTTTAAAAACAAACCATATATTCTTATTCTTGCTCTATACAACATGGAAGCCAACTAAAGCTTTGACATCAAGAAAATGACCAAGGAAGAATGGAAGGCGAATCAATTGCATCAGCTTCTTACCTTGAGCAACGGAGTGAACCAACCCCGTCGAGCCCTCCAACTTCAATCCACCCACAATAACCTACACAACTGAAATAGGTAGTGAATTAGTGATGAATCCAACTTCAATGAACGGTAACAAGAATTTATGGAAGAATTACAATCCAATTGCATCTTTAATTTCGAAATTAAAAATTAGGGTTCTTGGGGTTTGATTTGGAGGTTTTGATTTTAACATAGATTGGATGAGTTAAGGGAGAAGAAATGATGCAGAAGAGGAAGAAGCAAGAACAAGCACATGATTTTAGCCAAAACCACAGACAAAACGCGTCTGCAATCGATGAATCGTGGAGAAGAAGGAGGGAAGAAGAAGAGAAGAGAGGAGAAACAGCTGACCTGGGAGGAGAAGGAAAGAGAGTATCGGGCTCGAGTCAGCTGATGCAAAGCGTGAAAAAACGCTTTTATACAACCGGGGTAAAATGGTATTAATGAAAAATAGGGAGGGGCACGCTCGTCACACTTTTTCAATCCCTATCCCGGGTTTTCAATCCCAGCCTCCTGGGATGAGTTGAAAATCCGGGATTGGAGGCCTCAATCCCGGGTTCGCGGGATTGGATCCCAGCCCGTTCCCGACCCCGCCCTTCAAAAATGCTCCGCCAAACGATGAGTTCGGGATCAACCCTTACCCCGCACGCCCAAACCCGCGTTCCAAACGGGCACTAAAATAATGCATTGAATTTGCAGGTTTGAAAATTATTATCCAATTTCAAACATGACTGGCCGACTTTTCTTTTACATTGGTATAAATCATTTAATGTAAAATGAGTTATAGTGTGGGCCAAAAAAATATGTGTCTCTTGATTAGAGGGTGCTTCGAGCTCTCTCAGGATACTTCGAGCCAGTGTTCGCTCTTGCTTTTAAACCAAAACTAGAAATTGTATTCTTCACTTGAACTTCAATTACAGCATTCGATCTGTAAGGATATCATTATATATGTGTAGTACAGTTATTGGTAAAGTGAAGAGTTTCACTGTTTAAGCTGTTTAAAAAGAAAAAACAGAGCGAGACTACCTGTTTTAAGTGTATTAGACCATTTCTCTGATATCTTTATGATCCCATACCTAGTCTGGCCTTAAGTTAATCGCTCTTTCTTCCATTATTTTTTTTTGGAGAACCGCCTAAAGTTCATTGTCAGGTAGCCATTTCCTGTGACGCATTATTGGCAACACAGAAATTGCAACCTAGACTACTAGAAGAAAGTCAGGCTAAATGCTTTTGAAAATTTAAAATGAAGAACCGGTTCATAAAAGGAAATGAAAGGGAGAGACAGATGCTTAAAAACTCATTGCAAATGCAAATTGTTGACCTTTGTCACAAAGTATAGTATTAGTAGGATTTGACGTCCCGTAGAATTTCTCCTTTTGAGGGTGCTAATATCACAACAGATAGGATTGTAATAAATACTTTATGGAATATAATTAATATTTCCCTATAAATGGACTACAAGTAGTTGTTGTTGTTGTTAAGCACCATCAGGATCATAATTACTTGAGTTACTATACCGTATTGTAGAATTGTATAGCGATATCGTCAAATTTTACATTAATAGTTATAAAGAAAAACATATAATTTGGTCCAGCAAAAAGTTGGTTCAATCTTTCAGTTCAAGACGTAGTCAAACCTTACAAAACCAAATCAGTTTTTTTATAGACACCAAAAATTTAGTGGTGGCAGTAGTACTTGTCTTTAGCTGTAAACCAAAATAACTATAAACAAATACTAGATTAATCTCTCCATTATATGGGACATGCGGGCCTAACAATTTTGTGAGCCCCTTCCTCCTGGTAAAATATCTACTTGAATTAATTATTCAATTTGGCCAATAAATAAAATATTGAGTAGCAACTCTCCCCGGATGGAAACATTCTGCATCGTGCATGTGGGGCAACCAAATAGCAAAACTTTGCTTTCACATTCGCATTTCCCTGTCCTACACAATATTCATGGTACCAATTATAAGGCAATACCCGTTCCTTCTTGTTTAATATACATGTCACCTTTCCTTTTGAGGGTCTTGTTTTTCTAACTAGGCCAGTGTGTTTACACTAAATTTTCAACCTACTATACACTTAATTAACACAGCTACACTATATGGAAGGGAGTGTTATGGTAATAAGTTTTTCTACTCTGCTTTTCCTTCCAATGAAGAACATGTTGCGTGCTTTGCTCCCCTTCAAGGGAGCTTGACTTCAAACCAAGTCAATTCCAGGCTAGTTGTGCATGTGACTTACGAGAAATTAGGTGAACGATCACTTGTGGGTTCCTCTTATCTTGGTTAAATAGATGGGGTTCTAAAGATTTTATGATTTCTGTTAGGTGATGTTAGTTGGATTTGTTTAGGCAAACATTTGTTGCTTCTGTGTGGTTATGGTACGGAGTGGTCCCCGACCCATTACTGCCACCATTATCATAAACCATTATTATCATTGCACTAGAAAAAAAGGAAAAAAATGAAGAACAACTCAAATTACTAAGTCTGTATCCCAATTGGCAATTGATTTTTAGGCCTTTTTATTATTTGGCCTAGGTTCGGATATGAATAATTTGACCCAAAGCTAGAAATAATTTTCAAAAGGGCGATAGAAATTTGTTTTAAGTAGTAATAAAAATTTATATGAAAAAATAAAATTAAAGGAGAACAAATCTGTATCATGTGATAAGAATTTACATAGGAAAATAAAAGGTTTAGGATGACAATCCTTCCAATTAAAGAATCACCATTCTTCCTCAATAATTTTATACTCTCACATCTATATGCCACGACAGCTTTTAATTCTCAGATCTCAATCCGGTGGAAAGTGAAAGTAGAATATGGTTATTGGACCTGAACTTTGAATCACAGTACTAGGTTCTTCTTCAATACGCCAAAAAGGTGTCCTATCCAATCTTTTAAAAGTTGGACATTGCTTGCTGGCAAGGAAGAAACGACGTATAATTCCATCAAAAAAAAAAAAAGAAACGACGTATAACTTCACTTGCATATAATACAGTCCCACATACTACAAGTCTTTCACAATCGAGTCAAAATTATGTAGATATCCAGGGAAAGTAAAAACATGTATGGTATGGTTGTCTCTTTGACGGATAAGTTAAAGTAACTATTCGGAAATAAATCTGAATTAGCCTATAAACCCGTATATCTACGACTACGAGTTAGAAGAAGCCCATAATTTCCCCCGTTAATCATTGCTTGATCAGGCTGCTTATCATTATTCATCATTTGATTGAACATTGCATATCATTTGAGGCAAAAGGGAACCTTTCTTTTATCATTTTTTTTTTGTCGAAACTTTCTTTAATTAATTAGAATCATAAAGATCCTTTTAGTAAGATGTTTAAGAAACAGAATCGCAAATGAACTCTCCGAATGCACGCTGCCCGCCACCATTTCCATATAGTAATTAAAATTGTCTTTGTTTATATATCTGCATGTCTTCCTGTTGCCAGCTGCAATTATGATTAGAAGTTGTTCAATCCAAAAAAATAAAGAAAGTTATTTCAGTTTTATTTTGAATTACTAGTTTTTTTCATGTGCGATGCACATGGCACGGTAATTTAGTTATGGTTAATAATTATTTAATTAAATTAATATATGAACATATTGAGAAAGACTTACGAAATGATATCTTCTTCCTTAAAATTTTAATTTACACATTCATTTTTCTTTAATGAATGTAGAAAATTATCGCAAAGATATCTATTTGTTTATAAACTCTCGCGGCGGAGACATACTGTCCGACCTTAGTCTTTACAATACAATGCGATTCAGCCGATCCAATATAGAAATAATCGGCCTAGGATTTGTCGCTTCAACAACATCTCTTATACTTACCAGAGGTTCGTTTAGAAAATGTATAGCATTCCCCATATATTAAGGAAGTCTTATGATTAAGTTTATTCCATAAGAGACTATTTTAAATTTGATACGATTATATTAAAATTATAATAAGAAACATTGTTTATGACAGTCATCTCACTAACATAAGAGTAATGGTAATTTATTCTTTTAAGTATTTAGTAAGAATATTTCTATATATTCGCTTGATTATAATAAGAATTACATGTAAATCATTGTTATTTTGCAGTTCGTCCAACAAAATAAAAGTGATATTAATTTATTATTTATAGTACTTAGTAAGAGTATTTCTATATATTCGGTTGATTACAAAAAGAACTAAATATCATTCATTGTTATAAGAGGTTCTTTTTATAATACAATGCGATTCAGCCGACCCGATGTAGAAATAATCGGCCTAGGATTTGTGGCTTCAACAACATCTCTTATACTTACCAGAGGTTCATTTAGCAAATGTATAGCATTCCCCACATATTAAGGAAGTATTATGATTAAGTTTATTCCATAAGAGACTGTTTTAAATTTGATACAATTATATTAAAATTATAATAAGAAACATTGCTTATGACAGTTAAGAGTAATGCTAATTTATTATTTTAAGTACTTAGTAGGAATATTCTATATATTCGTTTGATTATAATAAGAATTACATGTAAATCATTATTATTTTGCAGTTTGTCCAACAAAATAAAAGTAATATTAATTTATTATTTATAGTACTTAGTAAGAGTATTTCTATATATTTGCTTGATTACAATAAGAACTAAATATTATTGAGGTTTGTTTTATAATACAATGCGATTCAGCCGACCCAATATAGAAACAATCAGCCTAGGATTTGTCGCTTCAACAACATCTTTTGTACTTAATAAAATATTAATACTAAGTAGAGTTATTTTTATTTTTTATTTGAGTTAATACTTTTATATGTAGTATATAAAAACTATATGTCATTCATTATTGTATGACATGTCGTTTCAGTTAAATAAGGGTAAGATATTAATTTATTATTATTATTGCTAAGTAAGGTTATTTTTGCACTTTCGGCTCTTTCGCTGTCTTCGTGCTTTTATATATAGTATAGATTATAAGAAATCTCCGTCGTACAACCAAATATAAAACCGCTCGCTCTTATATTTACGGTTTCCTTATATTAGCAAAGTACTTTGCTGATTTGGTATATATGAATCATTTAAAAAAGTAAGAAAGTAAAAAACTCTAAAAGAGGAAAAAGAGAACTCGTCATTATCTACCATATTCAATTTCAAAATTTTAGTTGTCAAAGCTATATATTAAATTAGCAACTCATCCTACAAAGTGACTAATATATAAATTCTCGCACTGACCAATTATATATATACACACAAGATTTTTCTATGATTAGATAAACATTATAATCTCTGGAGATGTTAGATAATAAAGCGTGCTAATTGATCTGGGCTGACGGCAAAATATCAGGCCTAAGGCTGAAACTTTAGGGCCAGAGTCACATAGTTTTGGGCATAAAGTCTAGATCATTGAAACAGCTGCTAGTGCTAGTCTGCAGGTCTATATTACAGAATTTAAAGTGTTATATTACAAATGCCAAGCAACCAATACATGGGAAATAAGTTTTCTGGGGGCAAATACATGGAAACTAAGTTTACAAGAACAAAATGCAATGGAATCAACTCATCGAGCGAAAAAAAAAAAAAAAAAAACAGAATAATGAATCACACTATATGTCTGCCTGCTCCTGTTCTGTCCCTTAAGTACCAACTATATCTATCTGCATATCTTCCAGACATCAAAATGGTCAGCTGAAGAGGAAAAACATACCCATCTCCCAGTGTAGACTTCTAGACCTGTCCTAGCTATTGATGGTATAAGCTGGCAAGAATGCTAACCCTCTTGGTAAGATAGTTACCCTATGTACAAATGATAATCGAGTGTGATGTCAAAAGAGGAAGTTAAATGGCATGAAACACAAGTAGAAGAAGAACTCGAAAGAGTAAAATAGAAACCTTCAGAAGAAAAGAGGTACACCTCTACGTGACGGTGGTCATGATCTACTAAGTGAAAGCGGTTGTCTTACACTGCTTCCCGGGAGTAGGGACATTAAATCGGACTCTCAATGTCTCTGTAACCTGCACTATAACAGTAGGAGGTCCCGGACCTAAACGAATAACAGCGATTCTATATCTCGCAGTAGAGCCAAGGAGTCAAAATATTCGTCTGATGACATAGTCAGGCAGCTGGAGTTATCAGAACTTGAAGAAGGGGATGCTGGATTAACAAGATCCAGCAGTTCCAAATAGTCACCTCCTGAGAAATAGTCAACTTCTGGCAGGTTTTCTACCAAATGATTAGAAGGTCCTCCTGTCACAGCCATTTCTCTTGCTGCTTCATCTATGCCCACCTACAATGACATCACAGACTTTAGCATTGCAGTAGTAAATATATATCTGTCAGTAAAGGAGTGCAAAGTGGGAAATGCTATTACCTTGGAAGTTTGGACCAGATTAATTAAGCCAACATTTTAGTCCTACTTTGTGCTAAAGACTCCTCTTTTGTGGAGCACCTTCATCAAAATGAACCATGATTTCCTACTTGTTTTCTTTGCAAAAAGATTTGTGAACTTGACGCTTCATATCTGTCAGTATTTGAAATCCTATATCTTCAACCAAGTAACAATTTCTACCATCACTATCCCTTCCGGCACTCACAGCTAGTATTCAAGAACTTTGATCCTTAGTCCAATCAATTGTACAAGCTACTTGGTTGCCCTAATCCCATCAGCCATTAGGTCGAGCTATCAAGCAAAGATCATTTTCCTCTAAAGCATGAACTCAGGGGAGTTAAATTTCTTCAATTTTCCCTACGGGACCAATCATTCTACTTGTTTCAACCTAATAGGCATTGTCACTAATTTCTTTTTTTACTCTACAACCTCAAAGCGCTGAACTACCCAGCCCGAGCTAAGAGTTTTCACATTCAGGGGTATCTAGCAGTTTTTCTTTTTCATAGGTATCCGTATAATTAAGAATGATTGGATAATTGGAGTCATTTCTTATGGGAGGCAAACAGTCAAAAAAGCAGTCAACAGATGCTGGCAACCACATGAAGGCTAACAACTCCAAAGCATCAAGCTACTCTGAGAATGAAAATAAGTACAGAAACAATAGTTTGAAGATACTTCAAAAATCAAATTCTGACATTAAGACAAGAAGCGCACACCTCGGGTTTGCTTGTGGAACCATTGCTCATACCGCTGTGAGCCTTTGGCACAATTGACTCTGTTAAGAAAGGGCAGGGTTCCTCAACAATCTTTGAGCTAGTCATTTTTTGTTGCAGCTTATGGTCTAGGCCTTGTTGTGCACTAAGAAACACTCTGCATAGTGAGCTGTCTACCTGCAAAAATGCCCAACCAAACTGGCAGTTCACTGGCAGGTTGGATGGAGAATGAAAACATAATGTCACAGAGTGAATGTAAAGGATAGCACATCCCAGTAAGTACCTTTGCCTTGCTGTTTCCCCCAAGTGCCTTGTGAGTTATCCAGTATTCTTCCATCATCCAATCAGTTTTCTGCTCATGAGGCACTTTCCCTTTAAAGAACTCAAGAGTGGTCCTCCAGCCAGTCAGGATGGAGTTTGAGAATATTTTGCAGGCCTCATCTTTCGCCTTCCAGAATCCCAGTTCCATACCATTATTCTCCTTGGAGTGAACGAAGTACCAAATGCCATCTGCACCAATACACATCAATATTAGGGCTCATCGAGAATAGCAGTAGAAAGCACTTCAAAGAATGTATAGCAAGTGTAAAAACTAAAAATGCTACAATATTTGGACACTGTTGGTGTTCTACAGAGAGGAAACAAGTTATACTTTACTATCTCATTCAGAGAGGAAAGCTGATTTACCAGGCAAAGTGGATGGATAATGGTTGTAAGGATTGACATAAGTAATCACATTTCTTGGAGGAGGGCATCCTTGGTTCAGTTTCTCCAAAGACAGAAATAACTTCTCAAAAGTGCAGTCAAAATCAATATCAGCAAGTGGCGAAGTTGTTGGAGGGCACATAGTGGCTCAATGCAGAGAACAGGCAACAGATGTAGGCTAAATCTCTCTCTGCAGTATTTGTGGTAGAAGAATAATGAGGAAAAAAGACGAGATGGAAAATTTCAACTGCCAAGTTGCTAATCATTCATTGAAAACTCATAAGGAACACAAATCACATAACTTGGGAAGCAAATGTCAGGTGCTGTACATAATTTATGTTCATAAGAATTCTGATATTGCCAGGTTATCAGTTATGACCGCTCAATTTTCTATTAGAAAGCCAGTTCAATGTGAAATATTAAATTCCATTCAGTTAAAAGAATCTCTTATATATATTGGGCCAAATTTCGTCTTCTTAATTCATACTGCTTCAGATCTATCCACAGATTACCTAGTTCACTCCGGTTAGCCAGCATTGAATCTTATGCGAGATTTTTTAAATAGAAATCTGATCACAGATCACTATTACCCAAAAGATGAAGCAGAACAGACTACAGAGAAGTAGAGCAAGAAACACAAGCTTTTGAAAAACAATAGGTGAAATCATCCAACCCATCAAAGATGATATCAAAGCTTGAAATCGGCTTCAAATAAATTGGACTACATGACATACGCAAGCGATTACAGTTATTCAGTCTTTCTCCCTAAGAAAGCGAAAGAAATGCTAAGATGCAGCAAGAAAAGGCACAGTACCAAGAAACACTAAAAGAATCCAAGTAAAACCACAAAATGGGAATCAAACTCCACCTGGAACGATTGATAGAGCCTGAAGCCCACGGACCGTCAGCCTACTACACAAGATCAAACATTCCATGATTAAGTTCAAGAAAAACACCAGATATGAACACAGTCAACCACTGATAGGATGTTCTCTGCTGGGTTTCTAATAAAAGAAAAAGAGAAACTGAACAGCAAGTTCATCTTTTCATTTCTGAATCCGTGAAACAATCAAACCAGCACGGGTCGCCAGCCATTTTATATAGCTACCAATATAATAACCCATTTTTAGTTTTCCAAAAAAGATCACAACCAAAGGTACTCTTTCTATCATTCTTTTCTTTTCCTTTCCCTCTCCACTTTCCCGGGAACCAAACAAACAGTTGCCATCTTTAGCAAGATTTGCATGAAAAAGCTTAAAAAAAAACACAGATACTTGCAGAGTACATATCAAGCAAGTACTAACTAACCCATCATTAACAAAAGTACAAAGAAGGAATAACTTAGTACACAGAAAGAAAGCGCGTTTATTAACTAAGTTTTTTTTTTTTTCCAGAGCAAGTACCTGGCAAAGCAGAGAGTGTGACTTCCTTTTGCCTTCTTCGCTACTTAAACTGAAAGAGGCGACTACAAGTCTACAACCGAGGGGGGGTATTTATAGAGGAATGATCGCGAGAACTGTTGCTAAACCACGGTTAGATGTAGTGCACACAGTTTAAGCTCTTTGGGTTTTGCTCTCTAGCTATGTTGAGTCATCTGGCCACTAGGACCTGGCTACGTGGGTTTATGTCATTGGATGAGATCATGCAATCTTTGCAGCGGTCTCTTCTTGGAAGTTTCTGCTCCTGAAAAAATTGCTCTGTTTTCCATTTTTATCTTTCGGTACGGAATTTACAATTTTAAAACCAAATTAGGCCACATGGTGACGACTTTTTTTCTCTCTTGAACTCTGCGTTCATACTTCAATTTGTATGAAATTTTGTTGTGGGTTTTCAGTTTAACAGAGGATTTTATCCTCATTATCATCAATCTTCCAATAAATTACCATGATTGCATGATTCTAATAAGTCCAGAAGACCCACCAACAACATTAGGTGGAGTAATACTCAAAGTTGTACCAAGTTACTCTTCGTTTAAAAGCTTATTGCTCTTTTTTTCTTTTATATAGTTTCTTTTTGCAGATGAGTGGCCCGACAGTGATTTTACTTGAAAGGGTATAGTCAACAAAAAAAACCGAGGAGGATAGGAAAAACTCACCATTACTTGGCTAAGTTGAGGTTATATTGTGATTTTAGCCTTTAGGGAACATGCATCTAAGTTTAATTCATTCTACTCCGTCATGTTTTAAAAATTTTAGAAGCATATATTGAAATGAATCATTAATGGTTCTTTCTCCACTATTAGTCTTTGTAGTATGGCAGGCAGAGTTACTTTTGCTATTCGCTTTATTTGTTCCATTAAAAAATTGTGTACAGGCCTTTGGAAGGAGTATTAATTCTTCGTCAATGCTGCGGTTTCTTGTGAAAGAGGTGGTGGGATGCCCCTCATATTCATAACCTTCGGACAACAACATATGACACAGAAACTCAACCGAAAGAGTTTAGATTCTTCCTTTCTAATTTGGATTGTTGTTGTTCAGGCTAAATCCTCACCCGGGAGAGAAAAGCAGCTAGGCACTTAAGGTCACGTACAGTATAGCTGTCACAAATGTACTACTGACAAAGCAGAAAATCTAGTGCATGGGCTTAAGTCATAAGGATGTCCTAGTACATTTTGCGTTTAGCGACAGTAGTCAAAGAAAGAAAAGTGTGGTCCGCTCCGCTCTTAATTCACCTCTCCCATAAAGAGCATGGAGAGCTATTTGGTAGGAGAACTGACAGAGAGAATGAGTAAGCAATCACTGAACCAACTAAGTTCACTCTGGGATGTCCTTCAGTATCTGAAAAACGTAGAAACAATCTGTTACTGAGTGCCCAATAATCAACACGAAGTAAATGATTGCCTTTTTCAGAAAGATTTACTAGATAAATTTGTACCAACTCATGAAGACATTGACATGATATATATGGCTGATCCTTACTGTTTATTTCTGATCCTTTCAAGTCTTTTGACTACACTTTTCCCCCCTACAGCTACCTCCATAGAAAAAGTATATGGAGTATCGACTTAATCTAGCCTGCCCCCATTGGATACGCCAATTTAAATATCAAACATCGAGAGCTGAGACTACCCTGCTGGGGTACTTGTGGGAGAGAGACGCCTCTAAGGCTCCCACAGATTCTACATATATATATGCTTGTACTGAAGGGAAAAAATGGAAAACACTAACAGCCTTCCAACACTATTAGGCAACGCAAGATTAAGATCCAGTTTTATAGCCTTTTTGTTCGGTGATTGTTCACGAGCATATAGTTACTTCAGAGAAGGAAAAATAAATAATGGTGCCCATTGGGTGCCAAACTCTGGTACTTCCCTGGAGGGTGGAGCTAGGCATCAAGTTCAATTGGTGTACAAGTCACAATACCCTATGGGAGCCAAGCTTTGTTAAATGCTAATTTCGTGGGGGTTATGTTATGTCCCCAAAGCTTCTACTGCTTAATCATTAAGTATATAAATATCCTTTAATTACTCTCTTTTTTCTATGCTACTAATACAAAAATAAAAAGATTTCCATGAAAGAACGAAATCATTGTCTAATTTTTTTATTGAACCTTTTCCTTTAGCTGTTTCTTTGACCGATGAATTTATCGGTCAACATTACTAGGTAAACCATTCTAGTAATTGACTTCATTGGGCAGGCTGCTCACTGTTGAACTTAATTAGGTACATCACTTCGCCAAATAGATAGACCTGTTCAAGTAAGACTACTGTGGTCGATAAACTTCATATTTTACTCCTTTTAAGTGGACCACGTCACGTGCGCCTCTTTGCTGACTTATGATGTATACTAAACATGATATGAATGGATTTTTTTTTTTTTTTTTGATGTGAATGGATTTATGATTTATCAACAAAATATATATCGAGAGAGGTGTAACTGGTTGAGGTAAAAAGAGAGAGAGAGAGAGGTAACTGGTTGTAATTGTTTAATCAGTCACGAGGATAAAGCTAATTTAAGCACTAATGTTAAAATTTGAAATTAAGAGACAGTGGTTAAATCTTTTTTGAGAATAACGATGGTTAAATGTCGGTAAAAGCATCTGTGCTTAATTCCTTGATAACATGTCATAGAATAGCTGTCAAAAACCCTCTCGGATCGGCCAAAAAAAAACCCTCTCGGTTGCAAAACAATTGTGGATTGCAAAACAGCGTCGTTACATAGTTTGTGGCGCTTGTGAGTTACGTCACAAAATGAAAGATGCTCTTATCTTCGCAACTACGTAATTCTAGAAACTAGAAAATCAATCAAAGCAAGCAATGAAGAAGGAATCCAGCTCACCACCAGAGTTGAATACAATTCTTAAATTTTGTTTTTTGTTTTTTTTTTTTTTGCTTTCTTCGGAAATATGTATTACTTGCAAATAAATTTATTATCCATAGGGTTGATCTTAGTGATTATATCATGTTCCATACTTCGTTCGAAGCCCAAAAGATAGAGAATTGGGCCTATAAAGAAGCTTTACCTTCCATGGGCTGGGTGGAGGAAATACCAAAAACATTAGAAAAGCCCAAAACGGCAGAAGAAGAATCAAACGGGTGAGAGGGGGTGGAAGCCGAACAGTGCAGGCTGTACCGGTAGTAGCTCTTCCACAAACCACCACAATGGAGAACTCGAAAACGAGCGACGCCCTATCCTCCTTCCTAGTTACCGGCATTTACCGATTCCAAAACCCCAACGCAATTTTCATCGACCCGGTCCGTATCCTGAATCGGTCCTACTCCCGGTTCAGGATCTCTCCCTCCGCCTACTACACTCGCTTCTTCGATTCCAACCCCACACACTCCTCCGCTCCCGACCCCGGCACTAAAGAAGAGGAGTCGTCCAATCCGAAGAAACGCAGGCGTAAGGAGCCAAAGCGCCGCGTTTTGAACGAAAAAGAACTCCCCGCCGAGCAACGCCACCAAGTAAGTTTCTTTCTCCCTCTGCGTTTTTTTTGTCTCCGCCGGTGCTTGGTGCTGATTTTTGTGCTGGACACGTGGCAGAAAGTGATGCCGTTGTTGCTGGAGGCGCATGGCTGTTTACTTGGAGCCACTGATCTCTTAAAAATCATGAGAGGTTTAAAGGAGGAGTCTGTTGCTTCGAGTGAAGAAGAAGACAACGGGGAGTTTCAAAAGGCGCCAGACGAGGTGTCGTTTATCCAGCTCGGAAAAGTTTGGCAAGCTCCTCTCTACGATGTCACTCTCCATTCTGTTCATCTCCGCGAGCTAAGCGAACATGAAGGTCTGTTCTGTTCAAGACAAAAAAGAAAAGAAATTTACCTTTGGTTTCTTTTTCTTCAATAACTGGTGTTCTTTCCGGTTGTTTTTTTTTTCTTAAGGTTCCTTTGTTGATCAATGTAGTGAAAAAAAGAGTGGTTCCTGTATTTAACAATTTGGTTGTTAATGAGACCAAAGGCGATGTCGAGGCGGAATTTCTTAACAGGAAATACATAATGCCAGGAGAGAGTTCCTTCTACATGGTATGCGGTTTAGTTTAGTTGCTCACTTTTCTTGAATGCTATTGTTTCCTGTTACAAAGAAAATTCAATTTAAAGTGACCGAAATGTAAGTTGCAGCTTTGTCAAATGTAGTAGTGTTTTACAATCCTTTGGAAGATTCTACTTTTATGCCTTGTGCTATTATCTGTGTAGTCTGTCTTACAGATTTTGCTTTTTCTTTTTTCCTTTTCTGATACATGGAAGTCTGATCTGGGGCAGATTCAAAACCTTGTTCCTGGTAATTTTGCATATTCTTATGTACTTTGGCAAATGTGTCTTGTTCTTGCAAATCTCCTATATACTTGCATCATATGGCAATCTTCTAGAGTGAGCAGGCATAGTAGCTTGCTACCGAATAATTTATCATCACCATTTGGTGATCCACCCATTTTTTTTGGGTCATTTTGGTGATCCACCCTGACTCGGTCTCTTAGCAAGCTCTTTTATCTTTTGGGAACGGTATCAGCTGATAAATGAACACACTTGCTAGTTCAACTCTCCAAATTATGGGAGCGCTCACTTAGCTTTTTATGCAGATCAATCTGATTATGGCTTCAACCTTATAATGGTTGATCCACCGTGGGAAAATGCCAGTGCCCGTCAGAAACTTAGGTATTCATCACATTCTTATGTAATTCATAGGACATCTAGGTTGTTGCATCTTAAATCTTTTCTTCATCATTTATTCATGTATTCTTTTTACATCTCATTCTACATTTTATAAATGGTTTCACCAAGTAGCTTTTAATTGAATGCCTTGGTCATTTTGGAAGATCATTTATTTATGTAAACTCAGTGGGCATTGGACTGATGATGAATTGATAAGTATCCAAATCTTGTGAGGCCTTATGGAACAAAATCTGATTAAGCGCCAGAAGCATTAAGACAAGTATTGTCATCTGTAATGACTAAGCTGAATAAAGTGTTCCATTATTTTGGATGCAGACCAAATGATCACTGACTTTATGTGCTCTTCTTTCTTTGTCAACGATATAGGTATCCGACTTTGCCAAATCGGTACTTCTTATCACTTCCCATTAAGAAACTTATCCACAGAGATGGGGCACTTGTGGGGTTATGGGTGACTAATAGGGAGAAATTGCTTAATTTTGTTGAGAGAGAGCTATTTCCGTCATGGGGAGTCAGTTTTGCAGCTAGTTTTTACTGGTTGAAGGTGATCTCTCTGTCTCTCTCTTTCTCTCTCTCACTCTCCCTTCCCACATGCAAATGATTGTATTCTAATTTTTTGCTCCAGGTGAAAGCAGATGGTTCACTGGTTAGTGATTTACACTTGTTTCATCATAGGCCTTACGAATGCCTTCTACTGGGATACTGTCATGGGCAGGTGAGGTTATGGGGTTGCTATAGATTTGACTCAAAAATTATTGTTCAATACTCATCATTTTATTTTTCAGGATGGAGATTCTAAGGAGCTGTCAGGCTTCTATCCTATAAAAAATGATCACATCATCATTAGCATTCCAGGGGATTACTCGAGGAAGCCACCAGTTGGAGGTAATATTTTCTTGACGTGGCTCTTGTGTGTATAAACAACAGTTTTTCTAGTGGGCTGGATCTGCATTTAGAATACTTCTTTCCTAATTTTTTCTTGTGTTGACATACATAGAGTTGCTACTGGAGCATGTTCCTGGGCTTAAACCTGCTAGATGTATTGAACTTTTTGCTCGGGAACTATTTGGTGGATGGACTTCTTGGGGGAATGAACCTCTTCACTTTCAAAATTCAAGATATTTCCTAAGGAATGTGATGGATCATGCAACGTGATGAAAGGACATTTTTCTACGATCAGAAGATCATATCTGTGTTCCTTTCCGAGAATTTACATCCAAATACAAGGAGTCGAGTGGATCTAGGGTCATGTCATGCCAATGTGAGGGCACTCTTTCTTTCTTGATGCCAAAGGCACTCAATGCCCGCTGCAAGATTTGCGGAACAAGACCCATAATAGAGATTACAATAATCAAGCCAGGGTATTCTTGATTTGATATGCTGAATAATGGTACAGTTATCTAGATGGAAAAGCCATGGGAAGCTCAGAATGATGGTGTTTTCTTAGAGATATGATAAGGATAATGTATCATGGTGAAGGCAAATCTGTTGTGCACGCGCAAAGTGATGGTTTTCGTCTTTGGACAGCAACCGCATAATGCACATCTGTGTCCCCTGGTCAGATGCTTTTCTGGTGAAGTGAGACAATGAATCAGAGAAGTTGAGTTGGGCAGGTCTGGATTGCCCTAATTATCATTTTGCAAAACCATGTAGGTTTCAAATGTTCAGTTATTATAGTAGGTGCCTTTTTCTGTTGATTATTATCTGTCTCAATGATCTTGCTGTTTGTTTAATTGTTCGTTTTGCATTTTGTCAATGGCTGGATTCTTTAAGCTAGCAGGAGACAGTCGAGTCACAACTCAGAAGTAAACAAACGGGGTTGTCATGTCCCAAACCTACTAGATCTATAATGCTAATCCTTTGTTCGATTATCTATTCTTTTTTTTTTTTAGTCTTTATCTTTCTACACAAATATCCTAATTATTTATTATATTTAATTTTGAGTAATTTTTTTAGATTTTATAAGGTGATTGAGTTTGTGTAAATATTGTAATTTTTCTTAAACACATTCATTATTCAAATAGATTTTACATCTATGTATAAGTATTTTCTAAAAATAAAATTTTAATTATTGCTTCTATCAACACCTTAGATTTATAGCATTCACCTTCTTTTTTGTCGAGTTATAATATTTTTCTCTATTTTATCATGACTTAGAATCTTATGACATTTATATTAATTGTATAATCCTTCTCCTAATTAATTTTTTTAACAAATAGATTCTAATTATTTTAATTCTTAAAAATATTTTTTATTGTATGAAGCTATTTACTATATTAACTTCTTTTGTCATCTTTATCATGTATATATTTTTATATTTCTCTATAAAAATATGAAAAAATAGGTTATAATTAACTATTTCATATAACCTATTTTTTTTCCTGACTCACCTGCATTCTTTAGTTTATAGCCTTTTTTTTGTTACATAAAAAAATAATCTTAGTCAATTTTTTCTATGAAATTTGATAATTTTTTTTGGGTAAGACGCATTTTGGGGTCTCGAGATCGTACACCTCAAAAATTTTGTGTCCCGATTATGCACATAGAGCTTTGAAAAAAGTCTGCGACAATTTGGGGGGGGGGGTGGAGAAAACCAAAAAAAGAAGCAAAAGTCTGCGACAATTCAAGGCCGTGCGTGTTGCAATTGGCACAAACCTTTCATGCGATAGTTTCCTGACTTTCTTCATTTTTGTTACTAGTATACACATCCTAGTATGGCATGCAGGTTATATGTTGGTTACTTCAGTAACATCAATGGACTCAGGTTCCAAGTTCACTGCTTTCAAGCTAACAACATTTTGAGTTACAGTTTCAATATTACCATTGTTTTTTCTAATAGGGATAAAATATTTCATTATACAAGCTGGATGGACCTGCGAACGTAGTATGCATTCTTAATAGACAATAAAGAACATGTTTTTTTTGAGAACCTCGAGTAGTTCTATGTTACTTCGCGAGGCATAGACAGTATGCAGCAGCAACATAGAATAGAAGAGTCCAATACTAGGAATACTTAAAAAAAAAAAAAAATACTAAGAATACTTTTTTTTAAGAATAAATACTAGGAATACTTAAAAAGCAGTATACAAGTGAAGTGACCGACCTTCAACACGAACTGAAACGACATCGTTTGATGTTTTGGATCACGAATCGTGCCGTGCTTTATGCCTTAATAGCTGAGCAAGGGATCTCCCATTTGAAACCCAAGGCTCTCTCCAGGTTGTAGCACTCCAAAACATGGAATGTTGGGCTCCTTTTCTAAAACTTGAACAGAATAACCAGGAGCATCTGGCCAATAAGTCAATATAGATTCGTAATCTTGTGAAGTGGCATTGATGAGGTAAGTCACCGCTCCATGTTGAGTGCCACTGAGGAAGTAAGTCATTACTTTTGCATATGGAAGAGATTGGAGTTTGAAGGACTTCAAGTTAAGGGATGGAGAAGCTCGATCACCATATTGAGGGGTTGGATTTTCAAAGACTTCAAGTTAAGGAACGGAGAAGCTTGCTGCTCAAGCGGACCACTGTTGTTCAGTTCCTAAGACATCAGAATTCCAAGTAAATACTTATTCAAAATACTTTTATCAGTAATTTTTCATCAACCACAGCTAAGTAGTACCTAGCATAAAAGTACCTGAAGATGAATAGAGTTTAGAACCAGAAATTCCACATTGGAAATCCCATTCAAGGTTGGGAAACATAAATGGAGGATATTGAATTCCACGCCCTTAACCCGGAATATTGCTTTCTATTTATGAAATTTTTATTATGTGTTTTTTTAGTTTTTTTATTTTCTAAATATCACTGTTAGGGTTCCTTAAGTCTGATGGTTTGACCTAGCCTTGAAAGTCCGGCAACCTCCTCTCAACCAATTTTTTTTTATACCAAAAAATAAAAATCCTCGTGTTTTCTAATTCTAAAACTGCTAGGATTAGTTAGGAATCGGGAACCGCCCTGGTCGGCTTTTTATAAATATATACGAGAGTCACTAAACACAAGGAAAAAAAAATAACCTTACCTTCGTCTGTTCCCGATACAATAAGAGTGGCGGTCAAAAGGAGTCCTATATAACAATTAAGTCTGCCTCTCTAATTCCTTCATCGCCAAACAATCTCCTTCTCCATTATATCTCTGCGCCCGTCTCCTTGAGCAGGTTTCTAGAATAGTACTTCTTTTCCTTTTTTCTTCTCTGGTTGCTAATCGATGTTACAAATAGTTTAATTCATGTGGTCTTTATTGTATGCCTGCTTATGTATATATACGTCCCGTTATGAAACTAGAGATGCTCTTGAGGGTTTTGTTTGTTTAATGTAATTCTTTTATATGTTTCCATGAGTTGATTTCTTTCGGTTGAATTTCGAGTTTCTATGCATGGCTTATCTCGTTTGCCAGGTGAAATAAACTAAAATCCTAACCTAAACGGGGAGTTTGATGACCCATATATATTAATTTTGTTCATGATTCGGCAGTTATTAACCATGGAAACAATAATTGGCTCCATAGGTTTATAATGTTTTGGTTTTTACACAATTTCTTGTCTATTATCGATGATGAGAGGTAGTTAGTAGTACTAGTGTAATCTATGACGGTAGAAGAAGTGGAGCTACATTGTTTCGGGTCTTCTTTCTACTGATAGAGTGACAGGACTATTGGGTTACGCTTACGCCACTAAAAGATTTTGTACCCTAGTCAATTTGAAAACTGTTGCCTTATGGAATCTGTCCTTTTCCAGAAACAACATAGCAAAACAACAAATAGGAGTGATGGTCAATCCCAGTAGTATCTGTGATTCAGAGATCATAGAAAAAATAAATGTACTTCATGTATATAGACTTATCTCTGCATTCTTTACAATTTGGGTTTGGATGACCCTTATTAGTTATTTCTTTAAATTTTCTATTGATGGATGTTTTCCTTTGTTTTATGATAAATATGATTATTGTAGTAGTAGTAGTCTTAAGTTTGTTTCTAAAATATCTATTTAGTCCTTCCTGGAATTTTATGCTACCTGGGTTCTTATTGTGAAAGTTGATTGTCGCCTTTGGGGTTTATTCTTAACAATGTATCAAGATGCCCATCTCTTACATGGTTTGTTCATATGTTTTACTTGTCAGGAAAAATGATTAGCTTGTTCAAGGTAAAAGAAAAACAAAAGGCTCCTCTAGGCAAGAAGGAAACTCCTGGGCTATTACGTCTTCAGACAGGTAATTTGGTATTGCTTTACCATGATCGAATTCCTTTGCCTCAGTGTTTAATTATGCTCCATCGATTTTCATATCCTGGCTGGTGACCCGCAGTAAATTTTAATTGCATGTGTCTTACTTGTTTAATCCTTTTTCTTGGCAGATCTAGCTGAGATAAAACAAGTTCCATCGTATAAAGTAGATTTCCCCAACGGAAAAGATGACTTGATGAATTTTGAGGTTACCATCAAACCTGATGAAGGATATTACATGTACATAACTCAAACTGTCCTCTGATTTTCTGCTATCATTATACTTTTCCAATCATGAAAAATTATACTTATTTTCTTCTTCCCTGTGACAGAGGGGGAAAGTTCGTGTTCTCGTTTGAAGTTCCATCAATATATCCTCATGAAGCACCAAAAGTAGTCTCCAAAACTAAGGTAATATGTGATGATATGATTCAATTCTCTTCCATTGTCATTTTAGGCCAAACAAACATTGTGATCACCTAAAATATATCGTATTTGCAGGTGTACCATCCTAATATCGATTTGGAAGGCAAGGTGTGCTTGAACATTCTCCGAGAGGACTGGAAGCCTGTCCTGAATATAAGCACCGTCATTTATGGATTGGTTTACCTCTTCATGGTATGAACACTAGTGCAATTATGTTTTTTCGTCCTCGAATTGGCTACTCTCTAATCTTTCTGCTAACTAAGATATTGAATGTGACAATGGTGCAGCATCCAAATCCTGAGGATCCTTTGAACTCTGATGCAGCTGGTGTGATGAAGGACAGTCCTGAGACGTTTAAATCCATTGTGGAGAAGTCAATTTCTGCTGGTTGTTACATAGGAAAGGTGTATTTCCCTCCATGCAAGTAACTTTCTTGAGATGGATTTAAGTAGGTAATTGGATTTCTTGCATCAAAGATTACCCTGCAACAAATAATCCTTCTTCTGAGTCAAGGGAAACTATTCTAGTCACAAGTTTGACTAGTCTCAATATGTTAATGAATATTGCAGACAAGAAGCTAATTTTAAATGAAGCATAACTGAGACTTCCCAAAGCTTGTTGCGACAGGATTTCAGCTAATGATGTGGATGTCAAAAGTGTTTTCTTTTATTCCATCCCAGTTAATCAACTCTAAAGTTTTGATTTCGGGGAACTTATGCATTCGTCATCAGCACAGCTCATTCGTACCAGCTACATAATTTTGTGTGTAACAACACAGTAAACCTCTTCTTATATGCTATGACCATAATTTATAACTAGAAGTCGATATCAAACTAGGATGTTGATGCCTTCTCCACTATCTAATTCAATCCAAAATAATCATGCTTCACTAAGTAGAAATCATGTTATAAGTCACAGATTTCTACTCTTTAAACAAAGCCATGTAGAAAATGAATGTTAAACAACTCTAGAAAAAGAAAATGGAAGAAAAACATATGCTACTACTGAAACTGGTATTGGCGGGTACATGCATGTATGGAGTATGTGTGGGCTCGAACCAAACCAAACCAAACCAAAACTAATAAAACAGGAACTGATGAACACGGTTTTATGTTGTCTGGGGTCCACAATTCCTACTAACGACTGGGCCCCCATGACTCAAAAAAAAAATAATGAAGGGCAATTTGCCATTTTGCCAATTGCCTAAGACAGGCACACAAAGCTCACACGCGGCAACTCCCTTTTCTTTAATGCAACAAAATCCACAAAACACATACACTTAACACACACACGGGTTAATTACATTATCACCCCCTGAATTCTAGTTTAAATTTGACTTACCACCTGAATTTTTTTTTTCATCAATTGACCACCTGAACCCCTAATTATATTCAATTCACCACTTCCGTTAGGTTTGTAGGGATTTCAGTTAACTTAGCTTTGTAGGTGATGCGGATGTGTGACACGTGTATTAATCTTACCTATTAAATTTATCTCCATATTAAACATAAATTAAATTCAAACAAAAAACTCATTAAATTTCTTTCCACGTTAAATATAAATTAAATTCAAACAAAAAAATAAAAAAGGAAAACAATCAGAAGAGATATCGATTAACTCCTCCAACTTCCGGTTTCCTCTGCCTCTTCCCCCTTGTTGACCAAAATTTACAAAATCAAAATCTTCCTTCTTCTTCCTCCTTCCTCCTCCACGTTAGACCAAAAATTCCAAAACCAAAACGCCAGTTACCTATGTGACCAAATCAAACTAAAACCCACTCACCTTGTCCAACCACAACGAAGACCCATGGTGCCCCAGACAAGCTTTACCACTTCCTCTTCTCTCTCTAACCCTTTTCTTCTCTTAACTGGCATCCCTCTTGCTACCCTTTCCACTGCCATCACCTCCGGTTGGATCTATCCAATCCCTCTCCGCCACCACCACTGCCACCGAAAAGGCCACTAGCCATCTCTACTTGTTTTCTTCTGTCAAAGACACCAAGCGGAGGTAAAAAACCAGATGAAATGAAGAAAAATTTTGCCCATTTGAGTGGCCAGGTGAGGCGCATTCATCGGTGGAATTAGGTGTTTTTATCAGTAGAATTGCTTGGTGGGGTTGGTTTTGTATGCAAGAAAATTGATAGTTTGGGTGTTGAGAGTGTGAAAAATACAAATAGCAAACTGTGGAATTTGGATTTTGGGATTGTCGCTTTGTTTTCAATAATTTTTTCCTTCTTAATATAAATATTTTTTATTTTGCATTTTGTCAAAAAAAAATATTGAATGGTTAAGATATTATCACATATTGTACATCCTTGTATTCTAATTCCCGGGAGTGTTTAATTGAAATTTTATAATCTGTAATATAAATAATTTTTATTTTGCTTTTTGTCAAGAAAAAAAAGGAAAAAATAAATGGTTAAAGAAATTGCTACATGTTGTTCGACCGTCTATTCCTGGAAATTTTTTGATATGTTTTTCAATTTTTGATTTCCCTTTTTACTAATCTTTAGAGTTTTGTAATTTGTAATTATAGTTCATGATTTTTTTGTGAGATTATATGTCATGATTGAAAGTAAGGGTCAAGATTTTTACACTTGTCATACATCTATGTATTCTGTTAATCAAACTGACGGAAATCACTACAAACCTAGCGGAAGTGGTTAATTGAATATAATTGGGAGTTTAGGTGGTTAATTGATGAAAAGAAAAATTCAGGTGGTGAGTCAAATTTAAACCAGAGTTTAGGGGGTTGAAATGTAATTAACCCCACACACACACAGCAACAACATTTTACTACACAAAACAAAACCCATCACAAGCATATCGTGCACAGACACACACACAAACACACGCCAAGGGAGAAACACACTACATCTCCTTTTCCTTACCTTTCAACCTTTCACAGGAATTAAATTAATTAATTCATTACTAGTAGTACTAATCACAGATCACAAATCCCAAATGATTGCCTTCCCTTAGTCTTTAACCATATCATGATCACACCCACAGTCGTTGATGGGCAACTGCAATCAGACACATTTCCATGGACCCGCACCCAGCCTACCATTTTCCAATAACAACCTTCTTCCTACCATTTTCCAATAACAACCTTCTTTTTTTTAGTATCAAAAAAAAACAACCTTCTTTTTTTTTATTATTTTTCTTTTATGCCTCTCGCTTTTAGAGAGGGAGAGAGAGAGTGTGTGTTAGTGTGTTTGTTTTCAACACAAGAAAACAGTCACAAACAAAGAATAAAATAAGCAAAACAAATCCGTTCCTCAGTACAAAGAGAGATTCTTCTTCTACGCTTCCAGCGGAGTTAAAAAGCGCATTCCTCGTGAGCTCTTTTTCTCTGCTCTTTCCCCTTCTTCTTCTTCTTCTTCTCCTTTGGCTTCTATTATTCTATTCTATTCTATTCCATTCCATCCCCTCTCCTCCTTCTCCTCCTGCTGCTACCCATCACCCACAGAGAGAGAGACAGAAGAAGACTAGGAGGGAGGGGGCCGGTAAGTAATGACGTCAGACGGGGCGACTTCGACGGTGGCCCCGAGGAGGAAGCCGTCGTGGAGGGAGCGGGAGAATAACCGGAGGAGGGAGAGGAGGAGGAGGGCTATAGCTGCCAAGATATTTGCTGGGTTAAGGGCCCAGGGAAGCTATAACTTGCCCAAGTATTGTGACAACAATGAGGTCCTTAAAGCCCTCTGCGCTGAAGCTGGTTGGGTCGTTGAAGAAGATGGCACCACCTATCGCAAGGTATTTTCTTCTACATTCTATGCTGTTTCAACTTTACCCGCTCATGGGTTTTTGCTCGCTGGATCTGTTCCTGTTGCTTCTGATTTAAGTTTGTTTTGCTTGCTTTAGCTGGATCAAGCTTCTATGGTGCTTGTATGGTGCCTTTATGTGTTGGTTTTTTGTGGGTTCCTTTTAGTTTTTGGAGTTGGTTAGTAGAGTGATCACATTATTATTGTTGCTGATCCATTTAGAGAAGCTCTCTAATTCACTGATCTAAAGCTCTTAATTGAGATGTTAGCTTTTAGATTTTTAGTAGCTGTGCTTCCTAATCTTGATCTCAAGAATCCTCTTTTAGATTGTCTTTGTTTGATTAGTGTTTGATTTGATTTGAATTATCCAGGGATGTAGCAGGCCACCACCACTTGACATAGTAGGCACTTCTGCTAGAGCTACTCCATACTCTTCCCAAAATCCAAGTCCATTGTCTTCTGCATTTCCTAGCCCTATCCCTTCCTACCAAGTCAGTCCCTCTTCCTCTTCATTTCCTAGCCCCACCCGCGAAACCAATGCTCCTTCCAATATCCTTCCCTTCCTCCAAAGTGCAATCCCATGCTCACTTCCTCCTCTTCGAATCTCGAATAGTGCACCGGTTACCCCTCCTCTTTCTTCCCCTACATACAGAAACTCCAAGCCAATCCCCAATTGGGAATCCATCATAGCCAAGCAATCCATGGCCTCCTTTAATTACCCATTTTATGCTGTATCCGCCCCAGCTAGCCCGACCCACCGCCAGTTTCATGCTCCGGCCACGATCCCTGAATGTGACGAGTCTGATACATCCACCGTGGAGTCCGGTCAATGGATCAGCTTCCAGAAGTTTGCGCCCTCAATGGCTGCAATGCCAACCTCACCAACCTATAATCTTGTGAAACCTGTGGCCCAGCAGATACTGTCCAACAATGTGATTACAGAGAATGGAAGGCCAATGGAGTTTGAGTTCGGGAGCGAGCAGGTGAAGCCCTGGGAAGGAGAGAGGATTCATGAGGTGGGTATGGATGATCTTGAACTGACACTTGGAAATGGCAAGGCCCGGAATTAAGATGCATTTAATTACAAGCAGGGAATGCAAGCCCATGAAAGAAAAGATACTGGCTTCTCTTGTTTGCAGTTCATTGATGTGCTTGGCTTTGAGAAAAGCAGAGCAGCATTTGCAGGACATGAGTTCAGTTCCAAGGGGTCAATCAATATTGGTTCTTTGGAGAAATTAAAGTTTCATGCTTGATTATATGTTTATTCAGTTTCCCTTTTTCTTTCATTCATTGGATGACCATATGTCCCAATTCTAGTTGTCTGAGAAATTTCACAGCACTATATGTAGATAATGTGGGGGATATATATATCTCTGGGGTGGGGGATTGAGGACTTCTTCCTCTTCCCCTTTAGGCGTCAAGAAACAGTCGACAGAATTCAATTTCATCACTTGGTGGTTGATGATGGGTCTGCTTTGTTAAATGGTGTACCCTGTTTACAGAAAAAATGACATTTGTCTTCCAATTCCGGGTTCAGTGTATTATCTCCACGTAACAATCAAACTAGCAGTCAATGGATGGCCCATCACTCATCAAAAGACGCTGGCCTTGTGAATGCCATTGCCCGACAAAGCCCACGTTCGCTCATGGAGACATTTAATACCTAGACGATGGAAAGAAAAGAACAAATTTATAATAATGGGATGGTTCCAATTATGTGCATGGTTGTTGTTGTATACTGCACACCAATGTTATCTGCTGTCTGAATGGAATTGTCTGGTATTTTAGCTTATCGTCTCCCTGAAGTTGAGATTTTTGTTCCGTTTTTATTATTTGCCGCACGTGGCTTTAGTCATCATCTCATCCTCCAAACCTATGTGTGATGCCATGAATCGCATTACCATATACTATGTCAAATAAAAAAGAAAAGAATTGCATTACCATAGATCGTATGGATTCTTGCAAGTAGCACATTACTATGTCCGTATCTCGTCCAAAAAAGAAATGAAGACACGATGAAGTTTCCAGGAGTGTATTATGTACTACTGAACATTAAAGAAATAGGATATGATTTTTTTGTTACTCTCCTATTATATGAGAACAGAAAAGAAAACGTAAAGGAATTTTTAGTGGAACTCTACTTGGGAATGATCACAGCTACAAGTCTGTCATACACACGATACACTTACAATCAAATAATAGTACATTTTTTTGTTGAAGTAATACTTGGTTAGGCAAATACAATGTGGAAGAAACATCAGCTCCTCCTCTCGCTATAAACATTGTAGTGGTTGATTAATCAGGACTTACGGGAAAGCTGTAGTTTAGTGCTAGGGGAACTCAATCGTTAGATAAGCACCCGTTGTCCAAAGCTTGAGTCACTACCTTTGTCTGTTCAATACTGGGTTTAGAATCCTTTTTGGCATCTGCATTGCACTCTTCGTATCTGAAACATGTTACAAGGTGATCGTTAACAATCCCTGCCACTTGCATAAACGAGTAAATCACAGCAGGCCCGACACAGCGAAAGCCTCGCCGCATTAGATCTTTGCTTATGAGCTCTGCTTTTGGTGTCTTCACCGGAACTTGACGTGCATAACGGAATCCATTTCTCAATGGTTTGTGGTTCACAAACCGCCAGCAGTAGTTCCCAAAGGAACCAAACTCCTGTTGAACCTGCAAATTACGAAAAACAACAGGAGATACATATGAATGTTCTTATGGGATAATGAATTCCAATCCATTCTCTAGAACATTATTACAAGGATGGCCTCTTGTGCTTTGAGAATGCAAAATCTTAAAAGTTGTTGTAACCTATTTACTAAGATACATCATGAAATCATCCTTCAAAATGGTCTGCTCATGTGCAATTCTGCTAGATATAGAAAAACTGAGTTACCAACGCCCGAAAATCATCTTGCTCTCACTCTGCCTAACTTCAATTCATAGTCAATAAGAACACGACCAGTTGGATCCTAGGCTTTTGAGTTTTGAGGTTTCGACCTGTGCAATTACCTTGAGTATCTGTTTAGCATTTTCTACTATAGCACGAAGCTTCGGCTCAGACAGCAAAAGACTTCCATTCACTTTCAGTGACAGCAGCTTCTTCTCAGTATACTGGGCAATGGATGATGGATCGAAGTTGTCAAAAAGTTTCCTGACCCAACAAGCATCAGATTACATGCATTAAGAATATAGCTGCTCCATACATAGTGAATGACAAGGAAAGTAGAGAAGTAACATATGTACCTGAAAATGTCTCTCATGTGAAGAATTGCCGGCCAGCTGAGTTCTGCTAATGCTTGTGAAAATACAAGTAACTCGAACAACTTGGAATCATCGTGAACTGGAACTCCCCATTCTTTGTCATGGAACAACGCATAAAGTGGATCTGCCAATGGTAAGTATGCAATAGTGAAATGTGTTACTAGCTGATTTGGCTTTCCAATTTGAATGTGACTTGTAAATCAGATAAACAAATATAAATGTTTTTAAAAAAATTGACTCACTTAAATGATACAAGATTAGACAAAAAAAAAATGACACAAGGGGAAAAGCTGTAAATTAGACTTTCAAAATCCTCCCACAAAAATTGTTATAGTAAAGAACAAAAATAAAATCCTTCTGCAGACTAGAAAAGTGATGCAAAAACTTCATTATTTTGATACGGGGACAATGTTCAAGTGACCATATACATTTTAATGAGGCAAGAGAACTAGCAGCTGCATCAACACCCCGCATACAAGAAAGGATAAAAAACTGTGTCATTTAGTCGAGGCATTTAAAACTTCAGCCCCGGTGGTTATCTCATTAATTGCATCTCATAGTACCATGGTAGCTGGAATGAATGTAACCCTCAATTTAACCATGTGGGTATCGAAGTAGGTCGTGTAAATGCTCTACTGCCAAAAACGGCAAATCGCATTGGTATTTGCGCCAAAAAATTGACCAGTGATTTTTCAAGGACGATAAGTTTTTAAACAGTCCATTTTCCGCGAACAATGAGAACAAATCAAACTTTTGCACTTTGTCAAACTACAGAGTCCCTGTTCACCCCTAATATACCCAATACATATTAATACCCTATGTCCCATCCTAACCCAACCTAACAGGAAATGCCCACACCCGCACTCGAATCCGGGTGGCCTCCGCGGTGGGAGGACTTTATACCAACGCAACCAAGCGGTTGCTGGCAACTTTTGCACCTTCTACTTGGTTCATCAAAGCCGTTCACAAACTCGACTTATCCATCCTTAATACTAATAATCACATAAATTTAGGTAAAGCCAAAAGCATAATCTGCAATTATAATTTATGACACCCACAATTGAAACAACCATTATCAAACCAAAGAAACAATGACTAACCGGAGTTCGGTGTTATCCAGTCACATCTCTTCACCGGACCGTCTTTCTTCTTCGCGGAACTCCGCTCCACATCACCGTTTTCCGTCACCTTCGCACTCTCAGGCCTTAGCCCGTTACTCTTCACATTCCTCACCATCTTCTTCTTCGACTCGAGGCTTTTAGCGGAGGAGGAAGACGAAGAATCCGAAGAGCACGAGCTGTCCACTGACAAGTTGTTCTTAACCGCCGCTCTGGGCACCTCCTCCGTCACCACCACCACCACCGCCGCTGCAGCGGCTTCCTTCTTCGGCTTCTGCTGCTTCACCACTTCTCTTCTCTTTTCCACAACCCTAACCCTGTTTCCGGCCGGGCCGAGCACCGGTCGCGGCTCCGGTATGGGTTTGGCCGGCGACTGAAGCTTGGTAGCCACAGACATTGTCGAATTTCTTTTTGGCTTCAATCGTGGAATGAGAGCTGTGGGTTTGAGTGGTAGGGGGAGAGAATTTGTGGGGTGGTGGAGGGCAAAATGGGGATGTGGAAGCTGAAAAGTTGTTTGGGTTTGAAGATAGAGGAAGAAAAAGGAGAGCTGAGGAGCGGAGCGAAAGTGAAAGACGGAGCAGAGAAAGAAGGAGAGGGGGGGGGGGAAAGGACGGAATAACGGACGGGTATTGTGGAGGTTTTAAAAACAGGGGACTTGTTGTGGGTAAGGTACCGATGATTGCCGGTGGTGGAGTGCTTGCGTGTCGGTTACCTTGGACCGTTTGGTTTGAAAAGGATGGGAGTTACAGCTCGAGTTTCCAATTTTGCCCCGCTTTGTCTTTTACAATAATCCAACATTGCCGCACTCACTAATTGCCACATCACCGTACGGCTTGGGGTAAAAATTCTCCATGGGATTTTATGGGGTTTACATCGAAAGTTACTACTAGTACTAGGGGAGTTCGCTAATCATGCTCATTCATGGAATTAAAATCCGACTCTGAAGTGTATTGGAAAATGTGATGTTTATCCGGTAGTGGTAGTAATTTTCTTTCCAAACTTTTAGATGGGTCGGCCATAGTAGTATTTACTATTCCATTGAAAGAGATGCTACGTTGATTGTTTTACCTTTTCAAAATCAGTAAATTATTCTCCAATTGTGGGGAGGCGATATCCGCGCTCCAACAATTGTTAAATGCACTCCTCTTTTGCATGAAATGTCCAAAATACCCAGCATTAATTGTTGATTTTTCCAAATGTTAACTGGATAGTACACATGAGAAATTTTGAAATAACAGTGGCTCTGGACGCATGTGTACACTGTTTACGAAGATTGTATTTATTGATTAGTACAACAATATTAATTATTCATATTTTAATTTTTTTAATGACAATTTATTAAAAATATTCATGGATATCTTAAAATATTTAAAATTTAGAAAATTTACACAAAAATTATTTTTTAATAAAAAACACTAATATTATATTTAAATGACCTGTCACAAGAGGTTATACTGATGAAACATCAATTAAGTAATATAAATATTACCACAGTATGTTGTTGTATTTGAGAGTCAGTAAAAACTAAGTATTCTATTATTAGAATTCTTTTAAAATAAAATTTTGCAAACAAATTCCGATCAAAAACTTTTTTTAAAAAATATTAACTATAAAGTTTGTAACTTTAACAAAATACTAAATATAAAGTTACTATTAAGTAACAAAAAAATGTTAAGGAAATGTCACAATGCATATTTTTTATTTTTTACCTAGCTCACAAAGACTCGAACTGGAGGCCGCTTAAGTGGCACAAAAAGTCACTTGCCATTTGGATCAATCCTACACTCAACTTACAATATTTTTAATATAAATTATAATGAAAATTAAATGATATATATGGATATATATTCTTTTTTTTCACTATTCCTAATTTATCATATGATTTTAATAAACCTGATAGATGATAATGAAGCGCCCCGACCCGTATTTACCGTACACAGTAAACACGTGCCGGAACTGTGACAACCCAACCCAACATGACTCAACATACAGTGTGTACAACAACAACTCGGCCCCAACGGCCCAAAATAACATACAACATAAATAATAAATCCCGGCCCAATGGCCCAACAACTATAATAATATGCACAGCGGAAGACATTAACCCACATAAACACTGTAAGCAATGTTTGGTGACCGTTGGCTTCAAAAATTTAAATTTTACTGTGTCAACATCGATGTTTTGATGCCAAACATAGATGTTGTAGCAATTTTTTTTTTTTTTTGACGACAAGAATTGAACAACACAAGGTATGGACAACAAGAATTGAACGACACAAGGTATAGACAACAAGAATTGAGCAACACAAGGTATGAACAACAAGAATTGAACAACTAAACACAAGAATTGAATAACACAAGGTAGGAAAAACAAGAATTGAACAACACAAGGTATGAACAACAAGAATTTAACAAATGAATAAACAACAAGAATTGAATAACACAAGGTATGATTGATTGAACCTGTAAGCTCCGCTACCAAATGATGCAGCAACAACCCTAGAATTCTACTAGGTTCACCTCTGCAACTAATTGATTCCAAGACCTCCAATCTCCAATCAAACTAGGGTTTAGTATTCCTATTCTTCACCTCCTAAACTCAATGGATTAGGCAACAAATAATGAGGAATACAAGGAGTTGATTAATCACCACAAGTAAATCACTTGATAAGAAAAATCAATCCTAAAGAGTAAAGCCAAGAGAATCCCTCTCTTGTTTTTAATTGAATCCCTCAATCAAGAAGCATACCAAAGGTAAGCATTTAGCTTCCTTAAAATCACTCAAATTTCATTCATAATCTGATTTCAAACTTGGTACATTGTTGGCTTTTATAGAAGCCAAAAAGCAAAGGATTGAATTTTAAATACAAGCACTAAACAAGCACTAATCATCTTTTGTTTTCTTTAATGCACACCAACCACACTAACACCAACCACACCAACCACTCTTAGGAATCTCTTTAAATTCATCTCCAAACTTGTCCAACTTATCTTCTTGCAACTCCCGATTGACCCAAGTTTGAGCATAATGTAACATGAGATTCTTTATCTTCTTCAACCGAGCCCTCGTGACTGGTCCTTGAGGCAAGCTAATGGCATCATCACGATCTTGAGTTCCACTTGGAATTGGCTTGCTCGTATCAGTGATGTTCTTCATCTCGGATAGGCTTCAAGAGTTCAACTTGGAGTCCACTTGCCAGACTGTGGAGCAAGGCGCTTACTACCAGCTCGCAATGACAGCCCAGAGCATACCCAGAATGACTCGGCTACCTCCAACCTGGCCAAAGGTACGTCTACTGGTGTGGAACTGCAGAGGAATTGCAAGGCGTGCACAGGAGTTCTCACGCACTTTGAGGGACTTGAAGAACCAGTACAAGCCCAACATGGTTCTTCTGACGGAGACGCAGTGGCAACCACGAGACGATCATGGTCTCATCCCACTCCGGTTCCCACAAGCTAACCGGTTCGAGATTCCTGGCCAGCGCGACAGAGGCGGCATGTGGTTCTCGTGGAGCGACAGGGTCACGGTCAACGTCAACAGCGACGCAAACAGCTTCCGTGTCAACGTCGTTGCAAACCGTTAATGTATTTTTCTTATTTTTATAATTTATCAAAAATCAATGTATTATTTCTCTTTTTATAAAATATAAAATATCAATGTATTATTTCGGTTTGTAATCAAAATATTATTACTTCCCTTTGTACTCAAAATTTCAGTATTATTAATAATATTTGTATTTTCGCATATTTATGGCATCATTACCTCTTATGTGAATATTCTGTGACAGCTGGCGTCCCTTGACTGGATCCATCATGCACTAACTAAATGATGTAAAATAATAAACAACTGGAGCGAACTATGCAAACAAGACAACAACACACATAGAATGCCCGACAAGACCTAACGCCCGCTCCGCTACCAAAATGAAGCGCCCCGACCCGTATTTGCCGTACACAGTAAACACGTGTCGGAACTGTGACAACCCAACCCAACATGACTCAACATACAGTGTGTACAACAACAACTCGGCCCCAACGGCCCAAAATAACATACAACATAAATAATAAATCCCGGCCCAATGGCCCAACAACTATAATAATATGCACAGCGGAAGACATTAACCCACATAAACACTGTAAGCAACAACAATATGACCCTACGGCCCAATGGCAAATAACAGCACAACGGAAGACTTAACGACTCACAATGACTCTGTATGCAACCCATGATGCAACTAATGGATCCGAGTCCTGTCCAAGGGATAACGCCGCAGTCTGTCTGGAATGCAATATACCTGAACCACAAATAACTCAACCTACGGGATGAAAGCCCGCAGGTGAGGGGTGAGTCCGAAGTGCCCACCGGGTAAACCCATAAGCAAATATACATAAACATACACCGTAACTATTCCAAGTCACAACAACAACAATAACCAAGGTTCTCACGAACCTTAAATACACACTGGTGATTCTAGACACGCTACTCCAATTTTATTTTCAGGGCCCCTATCACAAGTTAAATGATGGCCGTCGCCTGGTAGTCAAGCTAGCTAGCCCGTGGACCCCGCCCTGGTACCTCCACGTAAAACTGGCACAGACAGGGAGCAGGACCAACCACTAACTCTCCCCCAGCGCCTAAAAATAATAATTGGTACAGACAGGGAGCAGACCCCAAGCACACTCTCCCCCAGCACCATAAAT
>JAKUCV010004121.1:11839-33841 GCA_028386065.3 Turnera subulata | reverse complement strand
GGCCGGAGAAGGAGAAGAGGTGGAAGGGGTCGCGGCAAGGGTGGTGGTGGTCTCGGCTTCTTGTGGACGGGCGGAAGGGAGGAGGAGTAGGAGAGGAAGGAGAAAAGAAAAGAAAAGAAAGAAAAGAAAAGTGAAAGGGAAAAGATGGGTTCGGTGGATGTGTGTGTGTTTGTTGGTGGAGAAGAGGAGATGAGGGAGAGAAGGGAAGACAGGAGGGTGGGTTGGTGGCAGACAAAGGTTCACGGGAGGAGGGGCAAGAGGAGATGGTGGGGCAGGAGGCGGCGTCACGGGCGGAAGAAGGAAGGTGACGGGAAAGAAAGGGGAAAAAGAAAAGAGAAAAAGAAGAAAAAAAAAAGAAGAAAAGAAAAGAAGAAAAGGAAGATGACAGGGGCAAAATCGTATTTTCCCGTCCCGAGTCCAAAAATATGACTTGGGCTCGGAAAATCCGTTTAATTCTCCTGAGCGTCGTCCAACTCTCGGAACTGAAAACCGAGGCTCGGTTAGTTAGGAAAATACTCCCGAGCGCGGGAAAACTCTCGGTTTTGAAAAATGACTCCCGATTTACCGTAAATTAATTACCCAAGATTAATTCCACAGTAAATCACGGTAAAACGACTTTTACAGCCCCGGTAAAAATCCAAATTTTTACCCGGGCTGTTACAGATAATATCAAAAATTATATTGAATAATTATTTTCAAATTTTTCAATGAAGTAACGAAAAAAATTACAATCTCAGCTTCCAAAAAAAAACAAGAAGACCTATATGCTCAAAAAAACTCATTTTGATACTTTGGCATAATATTCTCTAAGAAGAATGATAAATTACAAATTGTAGAAAAGATAAAGCCTTTAAAAACAGAAGTCTAGCATAACGTTAAATAGTAAAAAACAAAAGGATAATCATTAATGATAAAGATTTACATTATCAACAGTGGTAAGCTGTCAGTTTTACTTGGGTTTCGTGATTGCAATGACAATAGATTAAAAACCAAAATAGAGTTGGGCATTTTGGGTATTTCGGAAAGAAGGGGAGTGCATTTAACCATTGTTGGAGCGCGGATATCGCCTCCCCCAATTGTGGGCTCTTCTAGATTTTGATGTTATTATCTTACAGTTATTTTTTAAAAGATTCTGATATATGCTTGGAGATTCTAAAAACGTCTATTTTGCCTTCTATCATCATTTTGATTTTTAAAAATCATCATTCTAATCAAGAATAATTACTCAGTTGTTTTCAGATAATTAGATGGAATATAAAATATCCTAAACTTAACTAAAGTGTAGAATATATAGGGTGTTAAAAGAATAAAATTCATTTTCTCAAAAAAAAAAAGAATAAACTTCATTGTTTGTCACGATGCAATAGGGGAAGTTATTAATGGATAATAACTCATGATTAAGAGTTCGTCAACAATGGTACCCATACTATGGCATCCGTGAATATATCCTCCTAGATTTAGCTAGAGACTTCATTAAAATAGATGGATTCCAAAATTTCAGTTGATACTCCTCAAAACTCCATTACTCCTTCGCGGTCAATTGTTGCTGACACTAAATGTTATATTGCCTCAAATAATTTCTATTTTCATTTCTCTAATTGTCATGCTAAGGTATAGAAGGCAATGCCCTCCTCATTCCAAACAGGGTTGATGTGCATCTTCTCAACTTATTCATCTTTTGACAGATTCAAATGCTTTGGAACATCACCTTTTAGATTTTTTTAAAAAAAATCCAACACATATACTAGCTTAACATATTGAAAATAACAAAAACTACTTCCAATTTTGCATGGTTGTTGAAATTAAAATAGGCTCTCAATACTCTTTTGGTTTTTTCCTGGTTAAATCTTCATCTAGCGCTTTTATTTTTCTTGCTTGGTCAGACAATATTAAATAATTTTGTTTTATCCTATTTAAATTTTAGTATTTATATTGATATTGAAGTGTAGGGGCAAAATCTGGTGGTTTTTGGAGGAATTCACATCTTGGATTTGGTGGAGAATATGATTTGATTTCATTTCACCATTTGGTAAAAAAAAAAAAAAAGGTAAAACCAACAGCGAGCGGGTTATGGCGGGGGCATATCTGGTATTGTCATTTTCCTTTTTCCTTCTGGATGGAAGTACCTGGCTTGTTTTTGTTCCTGGTGAACGAACAGTGCAACAAAGGGGAAAATGGCAGTTAGGGAAGCAAAGTGTGAAACCTTAGGCCTTGTGTCGTATTCAGTTGGTGATAGAAATAGAGCCAAAAGAGAGGTGTCGTGCGTCAATAAGCTTTGGTGAGGGAAGTTCCTTACCGTTAACAAAAAGAATCCTAAGTTCACCAGAAAAGCCAAAACACCAAAGAGCACTAGTAACAAATAGTGGGTAACTAACGGCTATTGTGATTTGTGACCAGGTCAGGTGGATCAGGTCTATCACTTCAAATAACACACACTTAGTTGGCCTGGAATTTTTGTCAGTTTTGCATTCTAATGACTATCATTAGGTTGATATCTTCTCAACTACGAGGGTTAAGTAGAGGCCCATTATCATCCGGCCCAAATATTAAGAGCCTGTCCAGGAGCCCATTACATGAAAAGAGTGTGGAATGTGACCCTCTCTTTCTTTTTGTTTGATTGATACCCATCTTCACCATCAAGTGTTTGTGGGCTAGTAGAAATTGTGGACCACATAAAATGTTCAAAAAAAAAATTTCATACTATGGTTCTTCCATTATCATCGTCAACAAAAGAATCCACTCATTAGCAAAAAAGATGCTATTATCACTACAAAGCAAAATGATTCGCTGCATTGCTTGTTATAGAGCTATATACTGCATTCTGTGCACTGTGCACACAAGTGGAGTAGCACAATATATAGTTGGGCTAATTCGTGCTATTTGGAATTTGTTCTCCCAATATGATAATTTCTTATGTCATATTCTTTCTGTTTCCTACTTTTGGGAGTAAACAAGGACTGGGTAGGAGAAACATAGTTTTTAACTCTTTTTTTTTGTACAAATCCTACATGCCTTCTTTTAGCGAGGAATTAAAGGCTGTAACTTTTGGTCTTTTTTTTATTGACCATGCATCTTAAGTTTTAGAAGGTCGTTGGATATAGTCTTAGAAAATTCCACATAATTATTATTTTTTTTTGGGTATGAACGAGTTGCATTATTCACTATGAATAAAGTCCAAAGACATAAATTTTATATATACTACTAACTACAACTAATGATGATAATAATGCAAGACTATGATATTGTATGAGATAATGGTTTGATATACCGCATCGGTTGCTGCTCCTATATTTTTCTTGCTTTTAAGTGTTTTTCTTTAGATGAAAGCTATGGTCAATGTCCTGCGTTCGAAGGAGGAGTGTAACGACCAGGGTAAAATTTTCGTGATTTTTACCAAACTATTTTGACTTTTACGGTGGTTAATAAAATTTTATCGCGGTTAATTAAATATCTTACCAATCCGAATCAATTTTCATTATTTTTATTATTATTTTCACTACTCTCATAACCATTACTGTTGTTATTATTATCATCGTTACCATTATTTTTATTATTTTTCTAACAAACATCAATAGTTATATTATTATTATTCCGATATGGTATTTTTGTTGGATAATTTACTAATTATAATTTAAAAAGAAATTTAAACGTCGTAATTCGATGAAATCTATCGGACCGAGTTTTACCGAGGGTTTCTCCGGGAATAACCGAGCCTCGTTTCGATCACCGAGGATACGTGACGCTCGGGAGTATTTTTTAACTAACCGAGCCTCGGAATTAAATTCCGAGGGTTACTCTGGATTTCCGAGCCTCCTTTACAACTAACCGAGCCTCGGTTTTTAGTTCCGAGACTTGGACGACGCTCAAGGGTAATAATCGAATTTTCCGAGCCCAAGTTGTATTTTCGGTCTCCGGACCGACCAATCGTGGCTTGCCACGTGGCCACTCTTCTTCTCTTTCCTTTCCTTTCTTTTCTCCTTTCTTTTCTATCTTTTCTTTCTCTTTCCCGGTTTTTCTTCCGCCGCCCTACCCCACTTCTTTCTTTTTTCTTTCTTTTTCTTTTCCCCACCTGTCTTCTTCCTTTCCCTTTTCTTTTATTTTTCTTCTTTCTTTCCCCGATTTTCCTCCACCCGGACCCCCTCCTTTCCTTTCTTGCTCCTCCCTTCTTTGTCTCTTTTTTCTCTTCTTCTCCTTTTTAATTTCCTTTTCCCTTCCCGATTCCTTCAACCGGCCCTCTCCTCTCCTCCTTCCTTCCTTTTTCCCTCCTCTCTCCCTTTCTCCTCCCCTCCTCTCCTTCCTCTCCTCCCTGCCGCGTCACCACTGCAGCCGTCGTCGTCCTCCCCTGCAGCAAGGCGCCGCCGCCTCAACCCCTTCCTCATCTCTTCCTCCCTCCGTCGCCACGGCGAGCCACAGCCTTGGCTCTGCTTGCAACCGCCGCCAGACGAGACGAGCTCGAGCCACCACCGGGCAGAGGATCCGACCTCCTCTTCTCCATCGCCTTCCGTGCCAAACACCGCACGTAGCCCAGCGACGCCGCTGCTTCTCCTCGCCTCTGGTCCTGTAGCGGATGCCGCCGCTGGTGCCGCCTCTCCTTTCCTGCCGTCGTCTTCTTCCCTCTGATTTCGCTCGCGGTCGTCACCGAGAGCCGACCTCGCTGCCGCCGTCAAGGAACAGAGCTAGGACCACAACCAAGCGAAGGATCAATCTCCCTACGCCTCCGAATAGCTTTCTCTGTCGCCGACCGAATGGACTAATCGGGTCTTGCCTTGTTGTTTCGTGTTCACCGTTTGTGGCTAGCAATGTATTGGGAAAGATGTCTGATGATGTTGTTGTGGTTTCAGATGTGTTGGATGTTCTGTCGGTGTTGTTGTTGTCGTGGAATTGTGAATGGTTGCTGTCGAGATGGATGCGTGTGGCGTGATGTTGATGGTCTGGTTGGTGTTGATTGTTGTTAGTTGTGGGTGTGTTACTGGCGATGAACAGTAGCATGGTTGTAGCCGTAAACAGTTCTAGCAGGAATCCGACGAGCTTCTGGCAGTCCCGGGAATTTTCCGGCGAGCCCGGAAACTGAACTTTGGGTAAAACCCGAACCTTATGACCATATGCATCCTTAACAAACCCGAGCCACGATAACAAACCCGAACATTAAAGAGACGTTAATTAAATGAACAATTAATTTAATTTTTATCTATGATTTTAATTTATACCTTGATTTAATTTTAATTATGCTTATATTTATTTAATCAAATTTTTAATTTTATTATCCTAATTAGGCTGTTAGAAAGGCCCATTATATTTAATTTCCGGTTGTCTAATTTTATCTGGGCTAATTAATGAAAGCCCATGATGTTATTTATTTTAATTATGTCCTTTAATTTACAATTATTATGTTAAATAGATTTATCCTCTGTGGGATAAATGTTCGTGAAGGCCTACCGAGCCTAATTTCCGTAATTCCTTTAATTATGTTTGAATTGGGTTAAAATTATAAAGATCTCATACAAAAGTGAGTCTATTTCTATAATTTTATCCTATTTGTTTTGGGTTAAATAATATTAGTCCTAGAATCTTATTTTACTTACTATATACGTATATATGTATATCGTATTACAACTATCTCATTGATTAAATAATACTACGCCATGATTTTACTTAATTAACAATTATAGTTTTATATAGGTACTCATATTTACGGTTATATACGATTTACTAATTGTATACATATATATGTTTTACAATAATTATTTCCTTTAGCATATATATATAATACACCTATATAAATGAGGGTCCTAATTTGTCCTAATTACAAATATAATTTATTCTAAATGATCTTTGTATTTATAAGGCCTACTATGTAAACCATACAAATCATTTTATGGCTACATTATATCTTATAGTGGTATTGTTTTGATAAAAACTAAACCACATTATATCATTCATTCATTAATTTTATTATTTTGTTAGTAAATTTATAATTATTGGCAATTAGGTATATATGAAATTATAAGTATCACTTTTGCAACTTTACGACATAATCGTTTTATACCATATGATCTGCTAAGTTTATTTAGTATCAATGATATTATTTTCATTTAACGGTTTTATTAACACAATATAATTTTAAAGTATTATTTATCTAAGATTTTATTTTATTCAAGGTTATAATATTTCGACCACTGATTTTCGTTATTATCGGATATATATATGCACAGTTATAAATATTTACTTATACCATATTTCGACTATAATGATTTCTTACCGATAATGATATTTTCTATTTAACGGTTTTACTAACCGGTATATTATTTATATGCCATTTTTTATATATTTGCTGTTTTATAATCTTTTATTAAATGAATACGTAGTTATTGCTATTTTATTGATTATAGGTACTTTATGGAATATTATATACTTCATAATATGATTTCTTATATATGATTTATACAACGTATTTATATGTATTTTCTTATCATAAGCGACCTAAGAGCCGGGATATCGGCTTGGACGCTCGGTTTCGGTTTTTTATTTAAATCAAGTATACTTGATATAACCGCTGGATTTAATTAATTACCACCAAGTTGGAAGAACTGTTTGGTAATAAGATAACTATGGAGATAATAAAATGAACAGATAAGCCGTCTGATAACAGTTAAACCGGTATCATGCATAATCATTTTTGTTGTGCATTATAAGTGATTATTGTGTTCCTATATATGCATATAGGGTATCGAGGTTTGCCGGATAGCAGTTTCAGAGACACATCAGGTGAGGATGGATAACCTTTGATATGTGCCCGTAATACTGTGTGTATTTTGTTGTTTGATTGAACTGTTGAGATGGTTATTGTTGGTTATTTGACTGCTGTGATGTTGTTGTTGTTGTTGATAAACTGTGTTACTGGTTTGTGGATTTTGTATTGAGATTAATGTTGAACTGATATCTGTGGATAATTGAGGAAAGGATAATGAGTATGGGAAATGGAATTGGAATTGAATTTGAGATGATGATTTAATTGTCACGTGGAAAGTAGTGGTACGACTAGATGGTTATAGACTAGTTCTGTGGTGTCATGGCCGGTTTGGTTTGGTTGTTGGGGATGTTGATCCCGGATGATGTTGTTATTGGGATGTTGATCCCGGATTTGTTGATATTGGGATGTTGATCCCGGATTGGATGTGATTGGGATGTTGATCCCGGATTGTGATTTGGCCTGGCATCCGGAATTAGTTAATAACCAGGTACGACCCTAGCTTGTCCAGTGACGGGGCCAGGAAGATAAAATTGGTATAATAATAAACATTCTTTTGGTCTTGGCTCAGTTATGTTTTAGTAGAATCTTTGTGTTGTAATTGTCTGTGATTACTTCGAAAGTATTATGGTTGATTGCATATCTCTGTTTATCCTTCGTCGGTGAGCACTTCGGACTCACCCCTCGCCTGCGGGGTTTCATCCCGTAGGAAGAGTTGTTTGTAGTGCAGGAACATACGAGGCAAGCTGCAGTGTACCCTCGGGCAGGACTCGGATCCATTAGCTGCATCGGGCTTTGCGTATGTTGACATTAAATTAAAAATTGCTTCCGCTGTGCTATATTTTGAGTCCCCGAGATCGGGTGACGTGTATTTGATGTTGGGCCGTTGGGCCGTTATTTCTGATATTTACATTGTTTGTGCCACGTGTCGGCACTGTTGTTCGGTAATTGCTGTTTAGTGGGTAAATTTAGGTCGGCGTGTTTCAAGGAGGCTAACAAGTAACAAGAATTTCAGTTCTCAATTAATTCCCATTCAATATGACATTGACAAGCAGAATCTGATTTGTGGAAGAATAATAAAAGGTCAATTGCTTATTCTATCTTTTTTTTTATGCAAAAATTGCTTATTCTATCTGCAACAGTAAGGTATATTTAAGGTGCTCTTTTTTTTTTTAAAAAAAAAACATTTTTAGTTTTGTTTTTATCTCTGAAGTCATAAATAATAATAACAAAAGCAATCCATTGAAATATTCGGTACTATCTCGATAAAATTCATTGATAAGTATTAAAAAAAAAAGGACAGAGAAGTTTTGGGACAAAAATGGACTGGAGGAACATTCTCTGACCGGGTGGACATGTACATATGCTGGCAAAGAAATATCCGGGTCAGAAATGGATGGAAAGGGTTCCAACAATCTTTTCTTCTTTTTTTTTTTGTTTTATTGATAATGGATGCGTTTACGCTTCATTAATCAATGGAACGAGTTACAGTACATCACTTTGGCAGATCATGTCCATCACACTAGGTGGAGCATCTTCAATGAAAAAAAATGGCAGAATAGACTCTTTTGCAAGTTGAGATAACATATGGACCGGACCTAATCTAGAATATCGTTACTTTATTTGAATTTTTCCATTTTCTTTCGAACTCGCGGCTTTATTACCAATTCTATTAATGTAAGAACACTGAAAAGATCTAAAACTACCAGTTAAAACTGAAATATTTTCGGTCAACACAGGAATAAGAGGGTAGAGTACCCTGATTCCTATTAATGCAGAGAAAGGCAGTCAGACTCTAGATGTGCATCTCTGAAACCAATCGTCTCCACCGTTTCCAGGCCAAAAATTACTGCTAGTGCCTCTGTTGTTTCCGGATCATGACAATTAGGAGCTCTCTTGTAACCAGCAGCCAGCACCGAACCTTCAATATCTCGATCGAATGATGAATCCTAATAGCTCAATAATTAGAATTATTCTTAGTCTCACCATTGGGCGCTAGCTATTTATTTAATGAATATTTATTTATACATTATTTGAAGATCACTACTCATTCACGAGCGCAATCTTACAGATCTACAAGTTTTATAAATCCAATCATCACAAAAGTAGATTTTATTTTACTTGGTACTAATATAAAAGAATATCTCATTTATCTCGGGGCCTATAAATAGAACTGAATCCCCACAATTTGATTTCAGTAAACCCTTAAGCAAAACACACTCCATATCAATCTTCGACAAAGAAAAAACACACTCCATATTGTAATACATCTCTTGCGTTTCAATACATAGTTATAGACAAAAGATGGTAACAAAGCCCCATATTGCACTCTTGCCAAGTCCTGGCATGGGCCACGCAATCCCGCTCTTGGAGCTCGCCAAACGACTCGTCGTCCACCACGACTTCCGCGTCTCCTTCCTCGTCATAGCCACCAACGAACCCTCCGCAGCCATGGACCAGCTCTTCCGATCACTCCCTCCCGGCCTTGACGTCGTTTACCTCCCTACGGTGGACGTCACCACCGTTATAACAGACGACATGCGGATCCTTACCCGCATATGTGCAATCGTAGAGGAGGGCCTCAAGTCACTAAAATCCGTCCTGGTGGAGATAGGCAAGCCAAGAGCATTAGTCATTGACTTGTTTTGCACCCAAGCTTTTGAAGTGTGCGAGGAGCTAGCAATCCCTGTGTACTCGTTCTTCACTGCTTCGGTTTGTTTGCTTACCTTCTCGCTTTACTTGCCTACCCTTGACAAGGAAGTGGAAGGCGAGCTTGTTGACCTTCCTGAACCCATTAGTGTTCCTGGTTGCACACCTGTTCGAACTGAAGACTTGCTAGACCAAGTCAGGGATCGAAAGGACGATCAGTATAGGTGGTATTTACTCCATCTAAGCCGGTTGCCTATGGCAGCGGGAGTGTTTCTCAATTCTTGGGAAGACATGGAACCTGTGTCCATCAAAGCTTTAACAGAGAACCCTTTTTTCAAACAAATCCCCACGCCACCGGTTTACCCTGTTGGGCCATTGATAAAAGAGGAAGAATCACTCACTGAAAGTGATTATGACTGCTTGACATGGCTAGACAAGCAACCTCTTGATTCGGTTCTCTTTATATCGCTTGGTAGTGGTGGCACCTTGACGGCCGAGCAACTCACCGAGTTAGCTTGGGGACTAGAGTTGAGCCAGCAAAGGTTCATCTTTGTTGTTCGTGTACCATCAAATGGTGATGCTTCGGCTGCATTTTTCAACCAAGGCGGTGATATTAATGACCCAAAGGCGTATTTGCCAGATGGGTTCTTGGAAAGGACTCAAGAAAGGGGGCTGGTTATTCCATCATGGGCGCCGCAGCTGGCGGTGCTAAAACACCAAGCAACTGCTGGGTTTTTATCCCATTGTGGGTGGAACTCGACGCTGGAGGCTGTGAAAAGTGGGGTACCTATTATTGCCTGGCCGCTGTATGCAGAGCAGAGGATGAATGCTACAATATTGGAAGAAGAGGTTGGGGTGGCCGTGAAGCCCAGAGTGGAGGCTGGAAATGACGTGGTGGGCAGGGAAGAGATAGAGAGAGTTATAAGGTTGGTCATGGAAGGAGAGGAAGGGAAGGTGATGAGGAGAAGGATTAGACAGCTAAAGGAGAGTGGTGATAAAGCCTTGGACGTTGGTGGGTCTTCTTATAATACCCTTGCTGGTTTGGCAAAGGAATGGAGGGCTGAGTTCTAATGAAACTTGCCAATGATGGTAGAAGTGTATGGGTTATTATTACTGAAGTTCATTCTTATATCAGTTATTATTGAGTGAGTTGTATTACTGTTATTATTTCTGCTTTCTGTTGTTATATTGAGAAGGTTTGTGTGATCAATTGAATTGTTAATAGTTCTAATGAAGCAGGAATGCATCGTCAAACCGGAAAAGAGCGACTGTTAATCGTAAAACGTTGGTTCCTTTGTGTCATCAAGGTGACGGTTTTTAAATGATTTGCAGGCTGGTAACAAAAGTGATTTTCTAACTTTTGTCAATGAAAAAAAATGATTATTACATATTCGTCATATAAATTAGATTTGTTGAATTCGTATATATTCGTCATATAAATTTAGATTTGTTGAATTCATTTGTACTAATTAAATGAAGTGATTAACTTATGATAAATATTATCACCGGGTAATTAAAGTTTAGAAATGATAAATAAACTTAGAATGGAATGGAAAAAAGAAAATTTTGGACTCGTGTTTTACAAGTTTAATTTGATAAATGTCAAACAGATCATTGTAGATTGTCTATAGATCGATGTATCATAACATCACTGGGTATAGTGAATTAAAAAAAGAAACCTTGACCGATTGGTTGGTGCACTAAAAGAAGCTAATCAGGTTGCAGATGCTCTACCCGGGTTGGTGCTCTCTTGGCCGCCAGCCGGTATGTACTTTGTTACCGGAACCTCATGATAGTGTTTCTGATGCCTTTGGGCTTTCACTTCCCGCTGCTGCTGTAATGGCTTCTAGTTAGTTTATTAATATAAGGGCTTTGCCCTCCCATTTTACCAAAAAAATAAAGACAAAGAGGATGTCGCTGTGCAATGGGCCTGTGGCTAGCACGATTTTAAAAATTTATGCTTCCTACTGCTGGCCATTTGAGCCGACGTCTAAAACAAATTCGAGACAAGCCCATAAGACTCTTGCCAAGGGCAAGGCACCACTTTGTTCATGAAACATTACATGATGATTCTTTTTCATAAAAATTAGAAATGGAACATGAGGATTTGTCGTCCTGATGTTTTTGCACGAGGAATTGTGGTCCTCTGTCCAGCATAGTGGTTAGTTAATGGTATATGATGCGCACATATTAAGGGACACCCTATCAATTAAGCAAGCTCTACACACCTCTTTAAATTTTGGTTGATGCTCAAGTCTCTTGAGCCAAGCAAGTTGGTAGCAAAACATGATGATATTATTGTTTGAGAGAATTGGAATATGAGCCTGAGCCTGATAATTAAATATGTTATCCCATCAGCGACCTTGTGGTTCTAAAATCTCTGCAAAATTCACTTAGCTAAGATTAGATTTTTGTAAAGCAAAAGCTTCTTAAAAAAAGAATACTAAAACAATGCAAGTTTCAAATTAGCTTCCCTAATCACATGGTTAAAATCTACAACCCAATTCAAATCCGAAATACCCTGGATATATAATTGGCCGTTTGCACTCATGTCAGGCTGTCCTGACAGGTTACTGAAGATAATTGGTCCTGACTCGGCAGCCAATCTTCTTCAGAGGATAGGTTGCACATCACGTGTTGGGGTGGGGTACTGAATACAGGCCCATTTGGTGATCCTTTTTACTCTTCGGTGCCTTACACAGCTTCCATTAATCAGTGGCAGCAAACTTGTAAACGTTTACCAAAACTGGAATATACTACGAAGGAAATGTTATTGTTTGGTTGATTTGAGTCAACGTAGTACTATCAATACAATGTGGAAAAAACTATCTAACTCAGTACTCACTCACTCTGTAGTAACATGTCCACTAATAATACCACATCCAATTAAAGGTTTCCTGCTCTTATTTTTTTAAGAAAATAGAATCTTTTTACTGTCAAAAAAAAAAAAAGAAAATAGAATCTTTTTTGGTTATAATATTACCACCACTTAGTACAAGTGTCACAGGATTTGACATAACTATGTCTCAGTCTTACTACTAGGGTGAGATACTATTCCAAATGTATACGACCCAAATACAGTTACAAAACTCCACCCTTGAGATCATGCATGCAGTTAGAAGTTTGGTTTCCTAAGATAAAATCATAAATTCAATTTTTTTTGTAAACGAAATTAATATTAAAAGAGTTTTATCCTTGATGGGCCTATCCTTTTCAAAAAATTAGAAAGATAAAGTTCTTGATTACCAAAGTTAAGAAAAACATAACGCAAATTTTTTTTTTTCTTCGCCGGACACCTAGATTGAATTAATTTATAGGGACGTACAAAACACAACTAATATAAGGTTAGTTTAAATGGTAGGTGACTTGTTCTAAAAAAATAGTAAGTAACTTAATTCTACTTAAGCACATTTGGAGTTTGGGTGTTGTAAAAAATTCTACCCACGCGGGTGAACTAAACTTTGAAGTCAAGTCACCATTGATTCACTAAATGCAAATACTAAATAACTCATTCTATAAATTAATTAATAATATAAGCCTAACTTATAAAAAAATAACATAAGACAATTATAGATAAATCTAACACTTCCAGTGTATTCCAATTTCCAACTTAGTGGAGCAACCTCGTGAGAGTGACCTTTTCTCTTTATTCTTTTCTGGCACTAGCATAAGCATTACTCTCATTTGCACTCCCAATTACTACAGACAAATATATGATGACCTCTTTAGTTTTTAACTAATACAAATTTATGAATTCCAGTATAAGGAAGGAAAATTAAACATGTCATCATTTGTGGGATAAACATACCATGTGTTTTCCAGATCAGAAACAACATACCATGTGTTCCAAAAAGAACATACCGTATTTGTTTTGTGTGTTAACGAAACTTAATTTTCTCTTACAGCTGTAATAATGTAAGTGTTAGTTTATTACTGTGCTGATAATTTTGGTAGCAAACTCGAATTTGCAAGAATCTCTTCTTTTTTTATGTGACAGAAAGAATAACGTCTCCTTTTTTTGGCATAATACAGAGAAATTGCATGGCCAAGAAGTTACAAATTGATGAAACGTAGTTAAGTTTAATCCATTCAATAATTTCAAGGGGTTGGTCACGCCACACTCAACCACTACAATTATAAATATTTGATTTTTTAGGATTACTGCCTACGGGGCCATTCATGAAAATGAATGAATAGAGGTTGGACTTGTGGTGACATTGACAAGATAGACCATCTATAAACAACAATTTTTGATTCAAAATATTGTACAGTATATTAAGTAAACAACCACCATAATGCCATATATGATATTTAATCCGTTGTATGATCTTTCCAAATCTTTCCAAACTTGCCAATCAAATCAACTGTTGACTCTTCGACTTCGATACTCTGCCTAATATTGGGAGATGAATTTAAATAATTAAATTCTTAAACCGAATCACGCCGGAAATTGAGTTTTTTTTTTTTGTCGGTTGGAAATTGAGTTAATTAGGACTAGCAGTACTAGAAGTCATATAAAGAACATTTACAATTACAAATAATTCGGCGACGGGATCAAAACCATTTTAATTAGTTTTGATACTTTTATAGAATGAAAAAGAGAACATTTTGATCAATTTCTTTTCTTGACTAAATTCCCCAAGTATTTTCGTTCGAATTTCTAATACTATTGTTTAATTGGATAAATTATCGACGAATCTACTTGCCCGAACACGAGTGCCATAGAAAAAACGAGGCGAATAAATCTACCAACCACTAAGTACGTTAATTGGTTCCAGCAATAATTTCCATGACCCAATATTAATTAACTACGCGACGAGGCAGTGAGATAGAAAAAAAATATTTCGACAAAAAAAGATGGGAAAAAATATATATTTTTTGACATAAGGAAAAAGAATATTTTAACTGGAGCAGCAGTATGATGCTTACGTACTAAAAAGCCTTTATTTGACATAAATATTTTCCATCAATTATTATCAGTGCTTCATATAAAGATAGTACACAAAATATCTTTATTGATGGTATTATTGGAACCATAAAAATTGACGTCACTAGTCCCTAGAGTGCTGCGTTCCCAAGACTCGAACTCTAAATCCCTTGGTTAAGTTAGAACAACTCCAACAAGACTCAAATTCTAATTCTCTAGGTTAAGAACAACTCCAACAAGTTAAATCTAATCCATGGGGTTATCTTTGATCCTTTATTTTATGCGAAAATTCATTAGGCCGCAGATAACATTAATAAATACGTACACCCACCAATCTCCTTCACTTGCACTTTCTCTTGCACTTCCATATTCCCCCACCGCGCAACATATCCGTATCTCTCTCTTCTTGTTGTTGCATTCCAAGTCCTAACACGAGAGAAAATGGTGATATCACACGAATCCACAAAGCCACGCGTTGCGCTTCTACCGAGTCCAGGTTTGGGGCACTGTATCCCCCTCCTGGAGTTGGCCAAGCGACTTGTCGTCCTCCACGGCTTTCGCGTCAGCTTCCTTGCCATCACCACCAACGAAGCCTCCGCCGCCAGCGACAACCTCCTCCGTTCACCCACCCTCCCTCCTGGTCTTGACGTTGTCTACCTCCCTCCTGTCGATGTCTACTCGATAACGACGGACGACATGACGGTGGTCGCCCGCCTCGCTGTCATCGTGAAAGAAAGCCTAAGCAAGTCCTTAAAATCTGTCCTGATGGAGTTAGGCAAGCCAAAAGCACTCATCATTGACTTGTTCTGCACCCAAGCCTTTGATGTTTGTAGGGAGTTATCGATTCCAGCTTACTCTTTCTTCACTGCGTCTGTTAAGTTGCTTACCTTTTCGCTATATCTGCCGACTCTTGATCGTGAAGTGGAGGGTGAGTTTGTTGATCTCCCTGAAGCTGTTAAGGTACCAGGTTGCACTCCACTCCGAACTGAAGACCTGCTAGACCAGGTAAGGAACCGCAAGATTGATGAGTACAAGTGGTATCTGTTTCATCTTAATCGGTTGCCTTTGGCGGATGGAATATTTCTCAACTCTTGGGAGGGTCTAGAACCAATTTGCATCAAGGCCGTAAGAGAAGACCCTTTCTATAAGCAGATCCCTACACCACAGGTTTATCCTGTAGGACCCTTGATCAAAGAAGAAGAACCATTTGTATCAGTGGCCGATACTGAGTGCTTGAAATGGCTGGACAAGCAACCTCGTGATTCAGTTCTCTTTGTGGCGCTTGGAAGTGGAGGGACCTTGACAAGGGAGCAACTCACTGAGCTAGCATGGGGACTTGAGCTGAGCCAGCAAAAGTTCATATTTGTGGTGAGGATGCCAACGGATGGTAGCGCATCAGCTGTCTTTTTCAATGTCGGTAGCGATGTTAACGACCCAAAAGCTTATTTGCCAGAAGGGTTTTTGGAGAGGACCAAGGACAGGGCACTTATTGTGTTGTCCTGGGCACCACAGGTGTCTGTGCTCAAGCATCCTTCAACTGGTGGGTTTCTGTCCCACTGTGGGTGGAACTCAACGTTGGAAACTGTGTGTAATGGTGTGCCAATGATAGCTTGGCCGCTTTATGCAGAGCAAAAGATGAATGCAACGTTTCTGGAAGAGGAGGTTGGGGTGGCAATCAAGCCAAGTGTGGAGCCAGGGAAGAGGGTGGTGGCGCGTGAGGAGATCGAGAGAGTGGTGAGATTGGTGATGGAAGGGGAGCAAGGGAAGGCGATGAGGGGAAGGGCACGTGAGCTGAAGGAAAGTGCAGCCAAAGTCTTGGAGATTGGAGGGTCATCTTATGATTCTCTTGCTGGTTTGGCCAAAGAATGGAGAAAAGCCTAAATCCAATGTGATTTTAAGTAAGATTTCCAATGCTACCTATGTTTTATATGTTTGTTTCTGTCTTTACTTAATTAATAAGCATCAGCTTGCACCAATATTAAAGGCTGTGCTGTTGGTGTAATAATTTATTGTCAAACTCACTCAGGTTTGGTTTCTGTGATTTGGATTCTGGGTTTGTGCTAAATTAATGAGCATGTCTTGGCTGCTTAGATCTATATATATACTCTAGGGGTCTATTTCTGTTTATATTGCGGGTATTGTGGAACTAGACATGTGGTTTGAGGATGATATTTGGGATTTCACTACGGGAATTGTCTACCAGTTTGTTTAATTTTGTGTGGATTTAATGGGGCGCCATAAATGGTTTTTGTCAGTTGCAACAGATAGCTTTTTAATTTTGTTTCGTTTTTAGAATGTGGACGAAATTACACCGTTATGGTTCCTTTCTGTGAGGGTTTTGGCACGCACGCAAAACCTTATTGTCTTTAGTCGCGCGGATTGATATATCTAATCAATAATTTGCTTCCAGATATGGCTTTTCAGTTTCTTGTGTTTTATGACAATTGGTCATTTGGCTTTCTTCTGCGAGAACTGTGGCACACAAAACATTGCCATTTGCCATTGTCTGTTGATGCGGGATTCATCTAATCGTTTTAGACCTAATATTTTACCAGAGTATTGTTGCAGATACATCTTCTTCTTCTCAATTAGTACTCATATACTAGTGCTAGTAAAATAAGAACGAAAAGTCCATTCACCTACAGGCACGAGACAGACAGTTTATACTGTATTATCGTGAACGCTTTTCCAGGATTTTGTGTACCAAGGATGAGAATTGGACTGAAATCCCTCCTAGACGTATTGCAGTTGGGGCCAATCAAATGAGAGTAAAAAAACAGCGCAATATGAAAATTAATTAGTCGTCTATAAATGATGATGGAATCACGTCACTGTGAATCAATTTAATGCAAAACTAATTATCTTCAGAGTTGCAGGAACTCTGCCACTTTTGGGTCATTAGCTTCCTTGTTTGAATTCATATATATTTGTAAGTGCCTTTCCAATCTGTTTTGCAGTTTATTTTGTACAATATATTGTTAGGGATTTTCCCTAACACAGTTTATTGAATGAAACTCTTCACTTTGATTCTCAACAAAAGCCAATTGATGATGGAATCACGTATCTGTGAATCAATTTAATGCAAAAATTCTTTCGTATGGAAAAGAAATTCCAACTTGAACTTGATGGGATTCGCGGGAGCCACACCAACTGACTTCTTCACCTGGTTATTATTGTACCTATCAGGCTATCACGGCCGATTTGGACAGAAGAAGAATCAAATGAGAGTGCGATTATTTTGCAGGTACAATCATGCTTCGCTGCTTCATTATTTAACCTTGCCATAAGTATGCATAAAAGGTTAGTCTTGTTTTGGTCTATCATTAACACTCCGCAAAAGAGTCAAAGATCCCAATCAAATCCTTTGATCCAAATGAACTTGAAATTCAAGCTATTAAATTAAATAAAAAAATGAGCTGGTCAAATTAATCCATAATGAACATTCAAATCCTTCAATCAATGGCAATTGAAATGAATGAATTGCAGTCGAATCATCATGGACCCTGACTCTCTTGGACACTCTCGTCTCTCTTCTTCTCAGCAGCAACAACAATTATTACATTTTATTTTCTTTCACGGTAGTCTTGGCTCGGTCACTCTTCTTCACATGTTTTCCAGTTTTCTTTTTCTTTTTCTTTTTTTTTTTTTGCTTTTGATTGTTGAATTATTTAAATTGACAATCCTTCACCTTGACTAGATGGATCACATGCTTGCTGTTTCTAAAAGTCTGTTAACTTATTTCCTTTCTAACTTTAAGCAATTTTATTCAATGAAGTGCGACGCTTATTAAATGAACTTTATTTCTTATTGGCACTCCCTTTGTCCCATTTAAACGGGAATCAAAATAATTTTTGTCCACTCAAATTGATGTTTTAAGAATTCAAAATAATTTTAAATATCTTTACCTTAACTCAAGATGGATCTAAATATTACTAGTATTTTAAAAATTTATTCATGTATCATTCTGTTTCATACGTGGATAATTCAGATAATTTAAATATTTTTTTCTAAACAAATATAATCCACCCATAACCTTAATTCCAGTTCATACACCTCATACCTCTTGGGCTCACCCGTCAACTCGAGTGGGATGAGCTGGTATAAAATAATAACAAAGAAAAGGAATAATTTATGGCAAATTATTCATAATTTATGCCATAATTTATAACATAGATAACGTCACTCCGGTTAAAGCCCCGTCATCCATTAACGTGGCGTGGCACGCAAATAATTGCACCCGGATAACGTCCCTAAACGCCACCGTTCCATTCTAACGACAATCAAATGGACAAAACAAACAGTACTCCTCTTCACCTAACAAGTAACAACCCACACACACACACACAGAGTTCATCCCTTTCCCTCCCGCTGCAAAATCTCTCCATGGATTCCAAACCATCACAAAATGCCACCACCATCTCCTCTTCACAAAACCCTAACAAACCCCTCGCCCTCCCCCACTCAAACCCTAAAAACAACAGAGACTTCTTGACCCACCTCGAGGCCTACCTCGCCAAGCGCGACGGCGTCGACAAGCTCCTCAAGATCTCCCGCTACGCCACCAAGATCATCCTCTCCTCCTCCGCCCTCCCCGAAACCCTACCCTTCTCCAAGAACCTCAAGTCCTTCGACTCCAGCGTCGGCCTCAGCCGCAAGGCCTTCCGCCTCGGGAAGTTCGTGCAGGACGTCAACGCGCTCAGGGCCGCGCCCCTCGACTCCACCCAGGAAATCGTCCTCGCCGCCGTCGCCTACGGCGGGGAAGGGCTGTACTACTTCGTGGAGCAGTTCGTGTGGCTGGCGAAGTCGGGGCTGATCGATCCCCGCCACGCGCGGGGGTTGGGGAAGCTGAGCGCGTGGGCCGAGTTCGTGGGTTACATTGGGAGTGTGGCGTTGAAGGTTAGGGATTTGAAGGGGTTGATGGAGGACGAGGCGTGCTTGGAATCGAGTATTGGGATCGCGATCACGAGGGGGATTGTGTTTAGGGACGAAGAAGAGAGGCTGAGGAAGCTGAGGGGGAAGCTGCTGTTGAAGAAATTGTCGGTTTTGCAGGATTTCGCCGATGGGTTGATGGCTTTGGCGGATATAAGGGACGGGAAAGGGAAGCTATCGGCTCCGTTTTTGGTGTCCTGTGCGGGGCTTTTGTCTGCCCTGATCAGTACTCATAAGAATTGGGTTTCTTGCTGAGTTTTGGAACAAATTGAAGAAGGTATGGTCGTGGTGGATTGGGTATTTCATTCTTTTGATAAGTTCTAAAGTAGCTTTGGATGTAGTTAATGTGATTTGAAGTTGGTAAAAATTGGAGTAATAGGGTGAAGAAATCCTGTTTCTGTTGGGCAGAGTTGTGGCACTTGATGTAGGAAACCCTTTTTAGGAGCTCTTGGTTTCAATAATCAATTCCACATTCAAAATAAATGAGCAAACATGAATTGTGTGTCTCACAATCATGTGAATGTGCATGGATGAATAGTCTTGGCATATGCAACATTCGTTAGTGATTCTCTCTATATAGGACTATGCTCCTTGTATTTGATTTAGCTCTGTTGTATTTGATGGTGAAGGACCAATTAACAGTAGGAATATTTATTTCCCAAGTTCACTGAATGTTCTGAGGAGCAAAAACAAGCATGGACTGCAGCCTTTATATTGGTGCTGCTAAGAATTGGTCGTATAATAGACAAATCTTTCATTGTTTGCCATCTTGTTATCGTCCAAACTGTTTGAAGGAGAAAGCAATCGTGTGTGCCAAACCTGAAAAGGATGCATTACTTGGTGATGTCTTTCTGTTCTAGCTCGTTTTCCAAGTGCGATTTTACATATTCTTTGCTGTAGGTATTCTAGTTGCTATTTGGTTCCAGGGTACCATTTGCTTTTACATCCAAGGAATGTGCGAAGATCTTGATCTTTTGAATCAGGTGGAATTTTAACACTTCAATGAGGGATGCTTCTCTTTCTATTTTATATCCAGTGAAATATTGAAAAATTGTTTCATTTAATATTTAGCTGTCGTTGTGACTACCAACCCAATTGATGTATTGTTTTAGCTATGAGTCTGTAGATCATCTTGAAAATTACAAGAAATTATTGTGATACTAGCAGATTTTTATTGTTAATTATCAAAACTATGTTCGCGCCCCCTATGCTGCCCATCTCTCAAGTCTGTTGCAAAACTGTTGCAGTCTTACTTTCTCATTGCAGATGGAAGAAGATGATGGTCAATGTGGGTTAAGTTTGTTTTTCAGGGCAAACTTTCTGCAGCTGCAGCTATTTTTATTCAACTGTAGAAACTTGGACTATTTCCCCTCATTCAGAAGCTGTAATTCTTATCTGAATGGAAAACTGCATTGATGTATATGCATTATGCCCTTATCTGCAAGAAATTTTTGTGGTTTATACTCTTTACTAGATTTCTTCTGCGTGCATTTTCTTTTCTTGTGATTTTTCAAGCATTGCAAGTGTACCATAGCATAGAAAGCAACTATTTGGGTTACATTTTTTAGACCATTGTGGACATCTAGATCTACCTATGTTTTGTCAAGATCCTTCATGAGAGTGCAGGCGATTTTCACTTACCCAATGTGCTGAAACTTTAGTGGAATTTTTTTAATTTATACTGGTACTAGCTGCGTAGCTTATGCAGGTCGATTGAAATATACAGAAGGTTTAGAAAAATAATAGCAATGCTAAAGGGCTTTGGAACTTGGAGTCCTATAATTCTGAGGCATTTTTCAATAGAGTCCTACAATTTTTTTTATTAATCAAGTCCTATTATTTTGAACCGTTTATCAAAGAAGTCCTAGACCATTTCCATTCAATTTTGGTGAGTTGGCCCTTATCTTGTGACGCACATGTTCACGTGTTTAAAGTCCACATGGTTAGGACTTGATCAACCAAGTCAAAAAATTAAAGGATTTGATTGATAAAATTAAATAATTGTAGGGCTTCATTAGAAATTATTTATAAATTATAAGACTTTTGAAGATCTTAAATCGAAAATCTTAAAGTCTTAAATATTAAAACTTTAAAGAAAGTGTATATTTCATTCTTGAATAATTTAAAATTTTAAGTCCTTGTTCTAAATAACAATTAACTTATTCCGACTATCTAGTTTAGAGTTTAGCATTTAGAGTCTAAACTACTAGGTCTTTACATTATATGATTTAAGATTTGAAATTTCAAGATTTGTGGTTTTGAGGTTTATCGCCTTTGAGATTTAAAGTTTAAGTGAAGCGCCCCGACCCGTATTTACCGTACACAGTAAACACGTGCCGGAACTGTGACGACCCAACCCAACATGACTCAACATACAGTGTGTACAACAACAATTCGGCCCCAACGGCCCAAAATATCAAACATCAATAATAATAAAACCGGCCCAATGGCCCAACAACAATAATAATATGCACAGCGGAAGACTTTAACTCACAAAAACACTGTAAGCAACAACAATATGGCCCTACGGCCCAACGGCAAAATAAACAGCACAACGGAAGACTTAACGACTCACAATGACTCTGTATGCAACCCATGATGCAACTAATGGATCCGAGTCCTGTCCAAGGGATAACGCCGCAGCCTGTCTGGAATGCAATATACCTGAACCACAAATAACTCAACCTACGGGATGAAAGCCCGCTGGTGAGGGGTGAGTCCGAAGTGCCCACCGGGTAAACCCATAAGC
>JAKUCV010004121.1:0-10099 GCA_028386065.3 Turnera subulata | reverse complement strand
TTTTTTTCATTTCTTTTTTTTTCTTTCTCTCTTTTTTTCCTATTTTTCTACTTCCTGATTGGTCCTTTTTTTTCTTTTTATTTTCCCTCCTTTTTCTTCTCTTTTTTTTTCTTTTTCTTCTCTTTTTCTTCTTTTTTTTTCCTCGCTTTTCTTTTTTTTCTCTCTTTTTCTTTTTCTCTCTTTTTCTCTCTTTCTTTTTTTCTTCTTCTCTTCTGCTCTACCTCCGGCTGCCCTCTTCCTCTTTATAACTGAAAATTCACTATTATACATGTGAATTACAATAATGCAGTTCGTCTGCATTACGGGCGAATCCGAACCGGACCAGAAAATAACAGATACCTCCTTAGTTATTTTCCGGTGTGATTTTCCGAGAAATTCCGAAACCCGAAATACCAACTTAGTTCCGAAAAATCCACGGGAAAATCACGAGCGCGGGAAAACACTCGGATTCGAAAAACGACTCCCGATTTACCTTGAATTAATTACCCAAGATTAATTCAACAGTAAATCACGGTAAATAGACTTTTACAGTCCCGGTAAAAATCAAAATTTTACCCGGGCTGTTACAGTCTACCCACCTTAAAAAGAATTTCGTCCCCGAAATTCCGTCTTATCCGTGGGTCCTACCACGATAAGTTTCTGGCACACTCTGCCAGGTATCCAACCTCAACATGAGATACCGCTTATACCCTTAAGCGACATCTCATCCGCTTATAAATAACAAACCTCATGACTGGCATACTCACACACAGTCATGGACTCTCCACTGAGATCAAGGACAACTTCTGACTCCGAGAACAACAGCCACATCGGCGGCAAAGCCTTCCCAACAAGCTCCGATGAAGAGCCTCCGAAGAAGCAGTTCAAAACCAACATCAACGGTCTGAAGGAGCACATAGTCGTTTCCCCAAAACGGCGAAAGAAGCGTGCCGGCAAGAAAACTGAGGACAAGAAGGGCAAGGCGGTAGCTGAGAGCAGCACTCCGCAACAGAAGCTGACGCAGCTGAACGTCTCGCTGAGGAAGATCAGCTCGGCGGTGGCGCAAATCGAACTGGCGTGCATGGAGCTCTTCCCGCACATGGAAAATGTCAAAAAGATTGTAAAAGATCTAGAGAAGCAAGTAGCTCCTTAGAGTACTTCTCCTGTTGTAATCCTTATGATATTAATAAAATAAATTTCCTTTTTAAATCAAAATTCTTATATTATGAAATCTCTTGTTAAATGGAAAATAAAACATCTCAAAGTAAAATAAAACTTGACAATAAAAATATGAAATCAAACATAAAGAAGTCAAAAATAAAACTCATTTAACAAAATCAAAACAAAAAGAAATTAAAACCAAAACATGTTTTCGTGAACGGTGCACGTGTCGGACGTGAACATCCTCGAAACACGAAACGTAACGTACGGAGCTAACGGTGACGTCAGTTAACTTCGTGAAGAAGATACCCGTTAACTCAGAAGGCGATGATCACGAGCACGTCCTGTGTCCCTCGAAAGACACGATACCCACTTGTTCAAAAATTTCCGCATAAGCCAAAAACGTCTGTCAAGGCTCGTATCTCTCCACGATGTCCGAACAGCTGTGAGCTTGTCGCACATGCGCTCTACTCGAGATACGGCCCCATCCGTCTAGCCTCAACGGTCACGGATGCAAGTGATAAAAGATGCAAGAAAATATAGTAAGACCATAAAAACAAAAGACAAGGTAGCCAGAGCGAAAGAAAATCATGAGTTAGGAAAAGCTTGAAAAACTCTGGCATGGGTCCGGAAAACGCATAAAAAGCAACAAAGCATTAAATAAAGCAACGGTAAAATTCAAAAAGCAAAATCTTGAAAATTGAAAACGGTAATCACGCTCCCCATAGGTGTATAAAAGAAACGGAGCGGTGATGTGTAAATCATCAAAGCATTTAAAGTAACAAAACGCTCAGAAAAACAAAACACAACGCTCCAAAAACAAAACCCCACACGTCCAAAAACGATGCCTGCTCCCTCCTCAGTGTTCTTCGTCGAAGGTGCCAATCTTGGCAGGAGAAACCGTCTGGCGTACAGCATGGTCAATGAGCGTGCTGAAGAACTACCGAACGAGCTCGGCAGAATGCCACGACTGGTTTTCTCGACGAACTCTACTCGTCGCGGTTCTTCGTCACTCCCATGGAAGAGGTGTTCTTCCTAGAGGACCATGGGACACTGAGGACTTCCTACTACGGCTCAGCAAACTCCGTGATGTTCTTCATCTCGGATAGGCTACAGGAGTTCAACTTGGAGTCCAATTGCCAGACTGTGGAGCAAGGCGCTTACTACCAGCTCTCGATGACAGCCCAAAGCATGCCCAGAATAACTCGGCTACCTCCAACTTGGCCAAAGGTACGACTGCTGGTGTGGAACTGCAGAGGAGTTGCAAGGCGTGCCCAGGAGTTTTCACGCACCCTAAGGGACTTGAAGAACCAGTATAAGCCCAATATGGTTCTTCTGACGGAGACACAATGGCAACCACGGGACGATCACGGTCTGATTCCACTCCGATTCCCTCAAGCTAACCGGTTCGAGATTCCTGGCCAGCGCGACAGAGGCGGCATGTGGTTCTCGTGGAGCGATAGGGTCACGGTCAACATCAACAGTGACGCAAACAACTTCCGTGTCAACGTCGTTGCAAACCGTTAAATGTATTTCCTTTTTTTATAAATTATTAAAAATCAATGTATTATTTCCCTTTTTATAAAATGTCAATGTAATATTTCTGTTTGCAATCAATATATTAATATTTCCCTTTGTATCAAAATATTAACAATATTAATAATAGTTGTATTTACGCATATTATGGCATCATTACCTCTTATGTGTATGTTCCGCGACAGCTGGCGTCCCTTGACTGGATCCATAATGCACTAATTAAATGATATAAATTAATAAACAACTGGAGCGAACAATGCAAACAAGACAACAAACACACATAGACTGCCCGACAAGACCTAACGCCCGCTCCGCTACCAAAACGAAGCGCCCCGACCCGTATTTACCGTACACAGTAAACACGTGCCGGAACTGTGACGACCCAACCCAACATGACTCAGCATACAGTGTGTACAACAACAACTCGGCCCCAACGGCCCAAAATATCAAACATCAATAATAATAAAACCGGCCCAATGGCCCAACAACAATAATAATATGCACAGCGGAAGACTTTAATTCACAAAAACACTGTAAGCAACAACAATATGGCCCTACGGCCCAACGGCAAAATAAACAGCACAGCGGAAGACTTCACGACTCACAATGACTCTGTATGCAACCCATGATGCAACTAATGGATCCGAGTCCTGTCCAAGGGATAACGCCGCAGCCTGTCTGGAATGCAATATACCTGAACCACAAATAACTCAACCTCGGGATGAAATCCCGCAGGTGAGGGGTGAGTCCGAAGTGCCCACCGGGTAAACCCATAAGCAAATATACATATACAACACCGTAAATAATCCAAGTCACAACTCAACAACTAACCAAGGTTCTCACGAACCTTAAATACACACTGGTGATTCTAGACACACTATTCCAATTTTATTAACAGGGCCCTTGTCACAAGTTAAATGATGGCCGTCGCCTGGTAGTCAAGCTAGCTAGCCCGTGGACCCCGCCCTGGTACCTCCACGTATAACTGGCACAGACAGGGAGCAGACCCCAAGCACACTCTCCCCCAGCGCCTAAATATAAATAACTGGTACAGACAGGGAGCAGACCCCAAGCACACTCTCCCCCAGCACCATAAAATAAGACTACCATCTGGCTGTTCCAACATTTAACTGTGACTTACTAGATGTCTAAGTGTATCCAGTTTATTAAGATTACCATTTTAGTCTTGTTACCACTATACTGTTAACCAATCATCAACACATTATCCCGAGCAGGCGAGCAGCCTCTCCGCTCGTCTGGATAATAACCAATACCAATCTGTCATCACATAATAGTACCCCCGGTACTCAACTCACACAATTCTACAGTCAACAACAGCAATAGTCTTACTTATATCCACAATTCCAACATCATCAATTATATCAGCAGCAACAATAGTTTCAACAACATTAACGGCATCAATCATCAACTTAACACCTCACACAACAACCATACACTGCCACAAGGCTTCACACCAACAATGTCACATATAGTCAACAACTCAACAGTAGCAATATTCTCAACAACATCGATGGCAACAATTATCAACATAATTCATCACACAACAAACCACACACAGCCGCAAAGTATCATACCAGCATCATTGGACACAGTAAGCAAACAGCAACTTGATATCACGGGATGTAAATAAATATTTACTTAACCTCACCTTAGCCGATTACTCAACTCTGAAGATAATGACCGGTACCAAGGCCGGCTCCTCGGGAAACTGCCCGATATCATAACCTATACGACAAAACCACATATATTCACATAAATGCACATAAGAGTATGTCATGATGCCAATACTACGAATTTACCCATCCCGATTACTTATCCTTTATTTCCATCTTTTACCGAAAATAATTACCGTACGTATTTCCGAATATAATTTCGGTACCATACTTTAATTAAAACTCTTTCAAAATATTTTCATTAAATAATTATAATTTCCAAAATAAGAATCATCATAATTTTCCAGAAAATAATAACCTATTTATAATTTCTAGAAATTATTTATACAGTTTTTATCTTTTTCTAAATATATAATAATATTTTCCAACACCAAAATTATAATTACCTTTAATTTCCAGAATACATATTCATATACATATACCATAATTATAATTTTCCAGACGAAATATTATACATACTAAATTTCCAGAAATTAATTTCTTGTTATATATATTTTCCAAACTAACGATGATAATAATTTACAAACAAAACATAATTATCTTAATTTGAAGAATCAAAGTATATATATTTATTTCTAACCCCAACCAGAATATTGCATACAATTTTCCAAAATAATATTCCTATTTTTTTCCAGAAATTAATTAGCAGGAATTATATAGATATATATATATATATATATTATCATTAGTTTAATTTAAAAAAAAAAGAAAAAGAGATCCGGATCGCAGCCCAACCCAGGCGCGACCCGGACGCGACCCGACTGTGACCCGCCCAGATAAAATGGGTTGCTCACCTGCAGCGGCTAACGGCGGCGAGGCGAGGCGAGGAGGGCGACGCAGCATCAACGACGACACGAGGGCGACTCCAAGGCGGCGGAAGAACGGCGCGACGTCGCCGGCAGCGGTGCAGAAGCGTGAGGAAAGCCGGATCCGCGGGGAAACCGGCGGGTCAAGGGCGCGTCAGGCGGCGTCAGGCGGTGGAAGGAGGAGGCGGCGGCAGGGGTGAGGTCGCGACGGCTTGGGGAGTCCGGCAGTGGTGGCGGTGCGGCGAGATTCACCGGGGAATGGCGGCGAGTGAACAGTAACGAGGAGGAGCTCCGGGTTGACGGTACTGTTCCTCTCTCTCTTTTTTTTTTCTTTTTCTTTATTTTCTTATTTTCTTCTATTTTCTTCCTTTTTCTTTTCTATTTTCTATTTTTTTTCTTTCTCTCTTTTTTTCCTATTTTTCTACTTCCTGATTGGTCCTTTTTTTTCTTTCTATTTTCTCTCCTTTTTCTTCTCTTTTTTTTTTCTTTTTCTTCTCTTTTTCTTCTTTTTTTTTTCCTCTCTTTTCTTTTTCTTTTTCTCTCTTTTTCTCTCTTTCTTTTTTTCTTCTTCTCTTCTGCTCTACCTCCGGCTGCCCTCTTCCTCTTTATAACTGAAAATTCACTATTATACATGTGAATTACAATAATGCAGTTCGTCTGCATTACGGGCGAATCCGAAACGGACTAGAAAATAACAGATACCTCCTTAGTTATTTTCCGGTGTGATTTTCCGAGAAATTCCGAAACCCGAAAAATACCAACTTAGTTCCGAAAAATCCACGGGAAAATCACGAGCGCGGGAAAACACTCGGATTCGAAAAACGACTCCCGATTTACCTTGAATTAATTACCCAAGATTAATTCAACAGTAAATCACGGTAAATAGCCTTTTACAGTCCCGGTAAAAATCAAAATTTTACCCGGGCTGTTACATTAAGATTTTAGGGACTAAAATTTTAGAGATTTTGGATATAATGTCTTTGAATTTAGGATTTTAAAAAGTAGTATTGATTTAGGATTTTAAAGTTTAAAAATTTTAACTATATGGTTTATTAATTTAGGATCTAAGATCTAAAGTTAAGATTTTATAATTTAGAATTATAAAAATTTAGGATTTAAGATCTTTTAAAGTCCTATTATTTATAAAAAATTTTAAATTGAGTCATATAACTTTTTTATTTGATCAATTAAGTCTAATGATATAGACATTTGGATTCATCAGGATTGTGCCACGTCATGATGGCCAACTCAGTAATGTTTGAGGGTAGGACTTATTTAATAAATGGTTCAAAATAATAGGACTTAATTAATAAAAAAAAGAATTATGAGACTCGTTGAAAAATGATTAAAAATAATAAAACTTCCATAATCTTTTATCCCCATATCAGCCTGCAGCATCTATGTTACAACTTCGGTTCAGGAGTCATGATCAATGCGTTAAACCATTTTTCTGTTTTCAAAAGTGCATTGACACTTTAACAATTCGCGGGCTATATAGCTTGTTCAAGTACAAATCTTTTTTTCGTAGGTTTGGCCATATATCTGGTAAACGTAACGAGGATTCTGAGGGTTAATCGACAGACAATAGATCCTAAATTTTGCGCTGATTCAATGTAACTCAAGGTACAAGCTAATGAATTATATGCGTGACCTGCGCAGCATCGAGTCAGTAATTATTTGTGCTTGTAATGTCTTTGCTTGTGTTAAAAAAAAGAAATATAGGCACCAATTGGGGTTGGTTCAACTGGTAAGCGACTTGTTCTGCTTACCCGAAGTCTCGTATTCGACTTATCGTATACGCAGAAAACCTCATTTGGGAGACTCACACACCATTATTTAATGCGCTATCCGAGTCGAGCTGGATTTAGTCTGGTGCCTTTGATGTCCTTAAAGTGGACTGGCCCGGAATATCGAAAAAAAAAAATATAGGCTTACCTATGGGTTGGTGAAAAGATAGTGGGTTAAACTTAAATTAAAAAAGCGTGAGTCTGAATTTGGAAAAGTTGGACGGCTACTCCCTCTCAAATCAGTATTAGGCACTTTTACTGTGGAAGGCAACAAAATATTTTGCGGCTCGTGACAGTAAACCAAATCTCACTCCCAACCCCAATTCTATGGCAAATTTGGTCAGAGCCGTCAGACCAAGGAAATTAGTACTATTAACATGGGAATGGAAATCATGGATATAAATTTGATGATATTAGTATTACCCTTTTTCATCAGGTAAATTCCATTTTAATGTATACCAAAACGACAGCGACAAACAGGGAGGGAAAAGGAAAAAGGAAAGACTACAGCAGAAACAAGACGTGGATGGACTCGTCGTCGTAGTAATAGAAATAGAATGCAACTCAATTGGTACAGGTCATTTTTCCTCCCCGCTAGACTCTGGATAAATCCTGATAATCTATATCTAGTAGTATCTATCTATCTACCACTAGTGACTTTTTATCCATTATATATATTTGCTGGTCATGAAATCAGAATCATCCATTAAACAAAATCCAACGGCTATAAAACCTGGAAAAATGCGACATCTCAGCTGACATAAAAATGTAGCGCATATTTTAAAGGTACACGCAATTTTCACGCACGCAAGAGAGAGAAGGATATACACACGACGCCATGGGGGCTCCTCCTCTCTTCTCCTCCTCCTTTCCTCTCCAGATCCAACCACAACTCCGTTTCCTTGTTAACCAAAAACTCCCCTTAATCCGATTTTAAATGAATCTTATTAAACCAAAAACCCCAGACAATCCACACCTATCCCCGTTGCTCATTATCATTATTAACTCCTAACAGAAAAAAAAAACCACAACAAAATGGAAACGGAGCTTAAATCCATTAAACCCGAGCGCGAGCGCGAGCCCGAATCCGAGTCCGCCAAGGACGACGACCGCCCGCTCCTCAAATCGGACGCCAACCGGACGGCCTCCTCCGACAGCTTGGAGGAGCTCGAGAAGAAATACGCGGCGTTCGTGCGCAGCGACGTGTACGGCCCGATGGGGCGCGGCGAGCTCCCCCTGGCGGAGAAGGCCCTGCTCGCTATCGCGCTGGTGACGCTGGTGCCGCTGCGGGTGGCGCTGGGCACCACCATACTGGTGGTCTACTACGTGATTTGCAGGCTCTGCACGATGTTCTCCGCCCCGAACCGCAACGACGAGGAGGAAGGGCAGGAGGATTTCGCGCACGTGGGAGGGTGGAGGCGCGCCGTGATTTTCAAGTCCGGCCAGTTGTTCTCTAGGCTTATGCTTTTCGTGTTCGGTTTCTACTGGATTAGCGAGAGTTATAGAGATGTAGAGCAGCAGCAGGAGCAACAACAACAACAACAACAACCAAAACAACCGGACGACAAGTCGTCCTCTCAGGTGCGTCTTTCTCCGTTGAAAGCAAGTGCCACTGTACTACTACTATGTGGTGACTATTTGGACGTTGTGTAATTAATGCTAATATTATGCAGAAGTAATGCCGGAGTTAAATTTTAGTGCCCTGCTGACAAAAAAAAAAAAAAAATTAGTGCCCTACTTTGCAATTGTTTTTGGCAGATTTCCAATATTATTTTGAACATGAAAGTGAATGATTAGTTTTCTGAATACGTATATTTCCTTGTCTAAATAGTAGACTTCTTTTTAATGTTTTTCATGTCAGAATGGGGAGGAACATGAGTATGAAGAAAATGAAAGGCCTGGGGCTATAGTATCTAATCATGTTTCCTATGTGGACATCTTGTATCACATGTCGACTTCTTTCCCAAGCTTTGTTGCTAAGGTTTGTTCCCTGTGTCCATTTGATGATTCTCGATTGCTAGAGTTTTCCTATGCTAAATCAATTTGCTTCCGTTTAAGGGGTGTGACTGACACATCTTTTTTTGTTCAATTGTCTTGACCTTGATCCTTGATTTTATTGCTGAAGAGATCAGTGGCTAAACTTCCGCTAGTTGGTCTCATCAGGTTAGCTCACTTCATTTACGCATCTTTATTTATTTATTTATTTTTTGCTGTTGCTACTTCCTGAGATGGTGACATGTTGGCGAAATTTTTGGTTTTTCTTTGACTATAAGTTACTCATACTTTTGTTCTATATTTCAAGTCTATGAATTGTTATAGAGAATGCCCCCATCCTGTTCTTCTCAGTTGAAGCTATTTGCTCCATTTAATTACTGCAACTTGTCTGCTTTTTGTTTCATGCTTTTGGTTTCAACCGTCATTATCTTTTTGCTTGAAGCAAACTTAAAGTTTTCTGTATCTTGACGAGAATTTGTGTCGTGGATGATTTTTACATTAAATCGTTTTGTTTTTACGATTGTCAGAATCCAGTAGTACTATGGTTCCTTTTGCTAGCCTTTCAATTTGTTTCCTTGTGTTGTATAATAATCATGTCTATTTGCATGAAATTGTTGTGCTCTTGAATGATATTGTAAATGTCTTCTAGTAATACAGATGTTTGATTCTCACTTTGTTGCTTTCTTTTTTACAGCAAATGCCTTGGTTGTGTCTATGTTCAGAGGGAGTCAAAATCATCTGATTTCAAGGGTGTCGCAGGTAGATAGATTGTTAAATACCTGTATATCATTTGCTAGTGTTTGGTGTGTGATAAAGAAAAGGAGTAGTGCCTGTGGTATTCCTTCCATTTTCTAAACTTAGCCAGCTCAAGTCACAGTCATTCTATGCTGGCTAGTTCTGGAGCTGAATAGAATACTTTGCAAATCAGCTAGTCTGGTGTCACTTGAGTGTAATTGGTAACTGCATGACAACCTGAGATCACCCTTGAAATAAGAAATGCAACTATGTGTGGCTCCTTCAGCTTGGGGTGACCAGGAAATGAGAACTAAAACTCGATTTCTTTGTTTCCTAAAATGAAATTGATGATCTTCTTGAGTTTCAGGGAGAGTTCTTACCTTTTAGCCAGAGAAAACATTGAGCA